>SJXQ01004098.1:0-24457 GCA_006408695.1 Aepyceros melampus | reverse complement strand
CTGGCAAATTGAGTGCAGCACTTTCAGAGCATCATCGTTCAGGATTTGAAACACTCAACTAGAATTCCATCACCTCCACTAGCTTTGTTTGTAGTGATTTTTTAAAAAACTTCTATGTGCTCATAAGATATTTGATGCAAATATGTCTACAATTTACCTTGTTTTACTCTTCTATATATTTACCCATTTTTATCTACTTAAACTGTGTTTAAACAAAAACATTAAAATCTACTTACTATTGTTTTATACTAGTCTAGTTTTCCCTGTGTTATAAACTTTTTGCTGTCTATTTGGTGTAAAGAGTTCCATACACTTTGATCATCAGTGTGATTTTTAGCCCTCACTTTATACAGTATCATTCTATTTCCCACTTGCAACCCTTAGCCTGCTTTCCATTCTATTGATATCAATATCACAATCCCTGCTTCCTTATTGTTTCTTTCCCAAAGCCTTGCCCATTACTTTTTAGTCACCCTGTATCACTTTTAGTTTAACTGTGATTTGTGAGTCAATATAAAAATTCTTCTCTTTTAGGGAACCATCCTAAAATGTTGGTGGGAATGTAAACAGTACAGTCACTATGGAGAACAGTATCAAGGTTCCTTAAAAAAACTAAAAAACAGAGCTACCATATGATCCAGTAATCCCACTCCCGGATGCATATCCAGAGAAAACCATACATTGAAAAGATACACACACCCCAATGTTCATAGCCACAGTATTTACAATAGCCAAGACACAGAAGCAACCCAAATGTCCATCAGCAGAGGAATGGATTAAGAAGACGTGGTACCTATATTCCATGGAATATTACTCAGCCATGGAAAAGAATGAAATAATGCCATTTGCAGCAACAAGGATGGACTTAGAGCTTATCATACTAAGCGAAGTCAGTCAGATAAAGAAAAGTATAATACGATATCACATATGTGGAACCTAACAAATGATACAAATGAATTTATTTACAAAACGGAAACAGTAAAGTTTGTGCCACTGCTCTAGTATCACCCTCTCTATACCTGTACATTTTATAATGCCTGAGGTCCTCATGTTTTCTAATTAGGCATTTAATGCTTTTTGCATTCCCACCAACAGTGTAAGAGGGTTCCCTTTTCTCCACACCCTCTCCAGCATTTATTGCTTGTTGACTTTTGCATCGCAGCCATTCTGACTGGTGTGAAATGGTACCTCATTGTGGTTTTGATTTGCATTTTCTTGATAATGAGTGATGTTGAGCATCTTTTCATGTGTTTGTTAGCCATTCGTATGTCTTCTTTGGAGAAGTGTCTATTTAGTTCTTTGGCCCATTTTTTGATTGGGGAAGTTCACTTTAAGTAATCCCCTTTTACTACTATTTAGTGTCAAGCTTGCTCAGAAATATCAACAACCTCCGATATGTAGAGGTTTAATAGCTGAAGTGAAGAGGAACAAAAAAGCCTCTTGATGAAGGTGAAAGGGGAGAGTGAAAAAGCTGGCTTGAAACTCAATATTCAAAAAACCAAGATCATGGCAACCGGTCCCACCACTTCATGGCAAATAGAAGGAAAAAAGTGGAAGCAATGACTGATATTTTCTTAGACTCCCAAATCACTGCAGATGGTAACACTAGCCATGACATGTAAAGCCACTTGCTCCTTTGAAGGAAAACTATGACAAACCTAAATAGTATATTCAAAAACAGAAATATCACTTTGTCCACCAACATGTGTATACTTAAAGCTATGGCTTTTCCAGTAGTTGTGCACGGATATGAGAGCTGGACCATAAAGAAGGCCGAGTGCCAAAGAAACAAAAATGCTTTCAAATCATGGTGTTGGATAAGACTGGAGAGTCCTTTGGACAACAAGGAAATCAAACCAGTCAATCCTAAAAGAAATCGACCCTGAATATTCATTGGAAGGACTATTGCTGAAGCTGAAGTTCCAATACTTTGGCCACTTGATGCGAAGAACCAACTCACTGGAAAACTTTCCCTGATGCTGGGAAAGATTGAAAGCAAAAAGAGAAGGGGGCAGCAGAGGATGAGATAGTTAGATAGCATCACCGGCTCAGTGGACATGAATCTGAGCAAACTGATGAGATGGTTAGATAGCATCACCAACTTGGTGGACATGAATCTGAGCACACTCCGGGATATGTCAAAGGACAGAAGAGCCTAGCATGCTGCATTCCATGGGGTTGCAGAGAGTCAGACATGACTCAGGGGCTGGAAAACAACTATTTACTATGTAGCAACCATAAGCCCTTTCTGGATGTCCCTTTTAATTTTATTTACCTCAAAAATTTTACTTCTGTGTTTCAACTGATTACAACTATAGCACTGAGGTACTGGTCTTTAACACTTAACCTTATCTTACTTGGAGAAGGCAGTGGCACCCCACTCCAGTACCCTTGTCTGGAAAATCCCATGGATGGAGGAGCCTGGTGGGCTGCAGTCCATGGGGGTCACTAGGAGTCAGAAACGACTGAGCAACTCCACTTTCACTTTTCACCTTCATGCATTGGAGAAGGAAATAGCAAACCACTCCAGTGTTCTTGCCTGGAGAATCCCAGGGATGGGGGAGCCTGGTGGGCTACCACCTACGGGGTCGCACAGAGTTGGACATGACTGAAGTGATGCAGCAACAGCAGCTTATCTTAATTTTATTCTTAGAACTCCACCTAAATAAACTGAATGATTCCCACCAAGTTCCCCAGTCATATCTTAGTTAAATGAAGCTCTTTGCCTCTAGATGCCTCAAAAAGGGCTCAGGATGTAGAGTATTCCCTGATTTTACATAGTTAACATTTTAAAAAGCCTTGATATGTTAAGGACAAAATGACTGGACATAATTCCTGACTCAAATAAGTTAATAAAAATATTGCACCAGTGTTATCTATCAAGAACTGTGAAGGGTCTGGGATTTTACCCACTAGGAAATGAATAAGCTAGATAGCTACCTTTCATGGATGTTTGAAGAAGACATGAAACTCCTTGGCCAGAGACAAAGGACTTTATTACTCATGGCACAGCAAGAAACATGAGCATCAGCATATCTGTATCACTTCCTTCTGTCCCAAGTCCTACAAAGGATGATGCAGATAGACCCCAAAGAAATGAGTGAGCACAAAGTGGCTTGTGTATATCTTATTGTATTATACTGTATACTGAATTATAGAAAAGAAATCTTGAGCTTGGGGAACCTATATCTTCTACAGTGAATGGTAAGCATGACTGCTTTTTGCTCCAGAGGGAGATATTCTAACTTCCAAGGCTGTTCCTATAAAAAGTCCTGGAAAATATAGTCTGTGGAAAAAACGACATTGCCTCTGCTTAAAAGCAGACAATGAAAGATCCATAGAGAATTATGTCCCAATATTACAGTAATTTGTATACTGCCAATCAAACTTTTTTTGGTACACAAAATCCTCAGAGATTTTACTGATGTCATGCTTCCTATTTAGTCATGGATATAAGGCAATCATTCTGTAGCACAGCTTATATAAGCTATTTAGAAAAAGCTCATGAGTAACACATCTCCTTCCCATTTTAACAGTTAAGAACTTTTTTCTTGAATTCCCTTCTCTATTGACAACTTAGAACTGTGCATGTCATGACAAACGATAGGAGTATACCATGAGATTGAAGGGGTCATCTAGAATCTGCAACTTAGCTTCCTTTTCTAAGCACTCATTGAATGGCAAGAACATACCTCAGAATAATTAATTTAGAAACTCTGGGTCTAGGATCCAGATGGCAGGACATTTTAAAGCTCCCCAGGGATTCCAAATTATAACCAAGTAAAGACTGAGCTTTGTTTTTAACCTACAGATAAAAACTTAACTACACCATGAATAAAACCTAGGAGTTAATATTTATTTTAGGAAAGCTTTTTATGCTTTTTTTCCTCCTCTGTAAAGTACAAGTATTAAATACTTGTCTCCAAATGTATAACATGAACTTGAGAACAGAATAATTATTTTCTTATTTAATATACTCTTAGAAATTACAGGCAATTTTTTAGCAGTTTAGCTAATAACAGAGATAACACAATTTAACTGTTCAACCTAAAGTTTTCACATGGGTGCAAGGAGAGATTTTTTAAACTTCAACATCAATATGATTTTGACTGGAAGGCACAGCAATTGCAAAGCACACAAAATTATCTTAGATAGCTAGTCTCTCCAACCTCTGAGATGATGAAACATTCCTCATCCTATAATTTGGACAAAAAGTGGGTACTTCAAGATACAGAATTCACAGACTTTAGCTTTAGGTGAACAGTTACATTGTTCCCTTTTTAAAGTGCATCTTACAGGGTACTGGCCAAGTCACTTTGGCAGAGATACATGCAGCTAAAATTACTTTCCTCTTGCTAATACCATATATTCAGCATTTTCCTGATAGGCATACTTTTGGAATAAACCTCAGGCATACACTGAATTACTCTGTGAATAAAATATTTAGCCTCCTCAGAGCTCTCAAACACAGCCTGACTTACCAGGTTCAAAACTGCTGACTCTCTACAGTTCATGCCAGTGGGCTTCCCATATAGGCTAATCATTTAATGGTAAGTAAAGCACTTAGCTACCTCTAGAAGCCTATAGTAAGTTGCCATGTAATGTAAAAAATGTCTGTTAGGAAGGTAAGTGAAACACAAGGAGGAAGTATATCCAGACAATCAAATTCAGTCTTAAGGGTATCAGCAAAGATTTAGAATGCTTACAAAATAAAATGCATGAGTCCCATGTGAGCACTGGATGTCTTTAAGAACTGTACCAAGGTTATCCAATTTATAGGATGGCACAAATGGTAGTACAGAGAAAACACTATCTTTGTATCATGGATCTAAAATATTTATCTTATAATAACCTAGAATATTTATTATATTTATGCACTTTCTATTTTTTCATTGATCAGTATGCTGATAATGGTAGAAGTTGTAGAATCACATATAAGTTTAAAAAATTAAGATAGGAAAATACCTTCAAGATTTTATTTAGAATTTCACAAACTATATAAGTATATATAAAAAATAATTGTACTTCCCCAATAGTACAGTGGAGAAGAAGTCACCTGCTAACACAGAAGATGCAGCTTTGATCCTTAGTCTGGGGAGATTCCAGATGCAAATAAGCCTGAGTGCTGAAACTACTGAGCCTGTCCTCTAGAGCCCTTGAGCTGCAACTTCTGAGCCCCATGCTGCAACTACTGAAGCCAGCATGCCTAGATCCTATGCTCTGAAATAAGAGAAGCCACTGCATAGCAACTGGAGAGTGGCCCCTGCTTGCTGCCGCTAGAGAATGTTCACACACAGCAACAAAGATCCAAGCACAACTAAAACTAAATAATAAAAATTGATGTACACACAACACTGAGTCAGCTCATGTGAGATCAAATATTTTGTTTATTATCTTACCATTACACAACATTATGATTAGAATAAAATTAAAAGCTTCTGCACAACAAAGATGGAGAAGGCAATGGCACCCCACTCCAGTACTCTTGCCTGGAGAATCCCATGGGCAGAGGAGCCTGGTAGGCTGCAGTCCATGGGGTCGCTAAGAGTCGGACACGACTACGCGACTTCACTTTCACTTTTCACTTTCATGCATTAGAGAAGGAAATGGCAACCCACTCCAGTGTTCTTGCCTGGAGAATCCCAGGGATGGGGGAGCCTGGTAGGCTGCCGTCTATGGGGTCGCACAGAGTCGGACACGACTGAAGCGACTTAGCAGCAGCAGCAGCACAACAAAGGAAACTATAAGCAAGGTAAAAAGACAGCCTCCTGAATGGGAGAAAATAATAGCAAATGAAGCAACTGACAAACAACTAATCTCAAAAATATACAAGCAACACACGCAGCTCAACTCCAGAAAAAATAAATGACCCAAAGAATGGGCAAAAGAACTAAATAGACATTTCTCCAAAGAAGACATACAGATGGCTAACAAACACATGAAAAGATGCTCAACATCACTCATTATCAGAGAAATGCAAATCAAAACCACAATGAGGTACCATTTCATCAAGAGTCTTCTCCAACACCACAGTTCAAAATCATCAATTCTTCGGCACTCAGCCTTCTTCACAATCCAACTCTCACATCCATACATGACTACTGGAAAAACCATAGACTTGACTAGATGGACCTTAGTCGGCAAAGTAATGTCTCTGCTTTTCAATATGCTATCTAGGTTGGTCATAACTTTTCTTCCCAAAGAGTCTTTTAATTTCATGGCTGCAATCACCATCTGAAGTGATTTTGGAGCCACCAAAAATAAAGTCTGACACTGTTTCCACTGTTTCACCATCTAGTTCCCATGAAGTGATGGGACCAGATGCCATGATCTTCGTTTTCTGAATGTTGAGCTTTAAGCCAACTTTTTCACTCTCCTCTCTCACTTTCATCAAGAGGCTTTTTAGTTCCTCTTCACTTTCTGCCATAAGGGTGGTGTCATCTGCATTTCTGAGGTGACTGATATTTCTCCCAGCAATCTTGATTCCAGCTTGTGTTTCTTCCAGTCCAGCGTTTCTCATGATGTACTCTGCATATAAGTTAAATAAGCAAGGTGACAACATACAGCCTTGACGTACTCCTTTTCCTATTTGGAACCAGTCTGTTGTTCCATGTCCAGTTCAAACTGTCATTGCTACTGCTACTGCTAAGTCACTTCAGTTGTGTCTGACTCTGTGTGACCTCATAGATGACAGCCCACCAGGCTGCCCCATCCCTGGGATTCTCCAGGCAAGAATTACTCACCATTAAAAAGAATACATTTGAATCAGTTCTAATGAGGTGGATGAAACTGAAGCTGATTACACAGAGTGAAATAAGCCAGAAAGAAAAACACCAATACAGTATACTAACACATATATATGGAATTTAGAAAGATGATAACGATAACCCTGTATGCGAGACAGCAAAAGAGACACAGATATATAGAACAGTCTTTTGGATTCTGTGGGTGAGGGAGAGGGTGGGATGATTTGGGAGAATGGCATTGAAACATATATAATATCATATAAGAAACGAATCTCCCATCTAGGTTCGATGCATGATACAGGATGCTTGGGGCTGGTGCACTGGGATGACCCAGAGAGATTGTATGGGGAGGGGGTGGCAGGATTGGAAACACGTGTACACCCGTGGCAGATTCACGTTGATGTATGGCAAAACCAATACAATATTGTAAAGCAAATTAAAGTAAAAAAATAATAATAAATAAATATAATAAAATGAAAAAAAAAAAAGAATGTAAGCCCTTGGAGGACAAGAAACAAATGCCTAGAATAATGCTTTCACATTAAACACAATAAATATTATAAGAATGGAAGAATTATCAAATTTTTGTTTTAGAAATAACACATGTGCAATACTTGGAACAGGAGGAAACACTAGTCAATGACACTGGTTGGCTGTTGAATTATCAAAATAAGAGTAGATGATTTAAAATATTTTAAGGTAATAGCAGTATAATTCAAATAAGTCAATGATTTTAGGAGTATATAGAATGTGTGTGTTGAGGCATTCTTTTAAGGCAGTGGTGTGAAATGGTACCTCATTGTGGTTTTGATTTGCATTTCTCTGATAATGAGTGATGTTGAGCATCTTTTCATGTGTTTGTTAGCCATTCGTATGTCTTCTTTGGAGAAGTGTCTATTTAGTTCTTTGGCCCATTTTTTGATTGGGTCATTTATTTTTCTGGAGTTGAGCTGCATAAGCTGCTTGTATATTTTTGAGATTAGTTGTTTGTCTGTTGTTTCATTTGTTATTATTTTCTCCCATTCAGAAGGCTGTCTTTTCACCTTGCTTATAGTTTCCTTTGTTGTGCAGAAGCTTTTAATTTTAATTAGATCCCATTTGTTTATTTTTGCTTTTATTTCCAGTATTCTAGGAGGTGGGTCATAGAGGATCCTGCTGTGATGTATGTCGGAGAGTGTTTTGCCTATGTTCTCCTCTAGGAGTTTTATAGTTTCTTGTCTTACGTTTAGATCTTTAATCCATTTTGAGTTTATTTTTGTAGGGCTCATCTTTTAAGAAACTGAACTGTCTAGATAAAACTAAGCTAGCCTGAAAGTGAAAGTCGCTCAGTTGTGTCCAACTCTTTGTGACCCAATGGACTATATAGTCTATGGAATTTACTAGACCAGGATACTGGAGTGGGTAGCCTTTCCCTTCTCCAGGGGATCTTCCCAACCCAGGTATCGCACCAAGGTATCCTGCTTTGCAGATGGATTCTTTACCAACTGCGCTGTTAGGGAAGCCCCAGGTTAGCCTGCTGCTGCTGCTGCTAAGTCACTTCAGTCGTGTCTGACTCTGTGCGACCCCATAGACAGCAGCCCACCAGGCTCCCCCGTCCCTAGGATTCTCCAGGCAAGAACACTGGAGTGGGTTGCCATTTCCTTCTCCAATGCATGAAAGTGAAAAGTGAAAGGGAAGTCGTTCAGTCGTATCCGACTCTTAACGACCCCATGGACTGCACCTACCAGGCTCCTCTGTCCATGGGATTTTCCAGGCAAGAGTACTGGAGTGGGGTGCCATTGCCTTCTCCACAGGTTAGTCTAGCCCACAGCATACAGAAACAAAGGTCTTTTTGGTCACTTAGGGGTTTCCCAGATTAATAACTGTCTTTATACTCACCCACAAAAACCTGGTAGTTGACATCATAATCTATTTCCTACATGGAAGAACTAATAAATCCCTTTATTCTAAAATACAAATTATGTATAATCACAGAATAAATGAAGAAAAACAGCATAATGGGGGAGGTTGCTGCTGTTGTTCATTCACTAAGTTGTGTCTGACTCTTTGCAAACAGGTAGACCAGGATAAATAGAATATTTTTAAATTCACAGTAAAGGAAACTGGAATCAATCAAGCCACAGAAAATCACTTTTAAAAAAATGCCTAAAAGTATATAAGGCTATAGAGAAAAACAGTATTGACCTGGATAACAAAATTTCAGACCTTTATCAGAACACTGACCAAACAGAGATAATAAAAATGAGATACATTTTTAAGAGAGATCAATCCAGGATATCTATAGGAGTGCTATAAACAATGGAGGTATAGGAATCAAGGGGAAACCAATATTCATCTCAGCACTGTTACAATAGCTAGGATGTGGAAGCAACCTAGATGTCCATTGGCAGATTAATGGATAAGAAAATTGTGGTACATATACACAATGGAATATTCAGTTCATTTGCTCAGTCATGTCCAACTCTTTGTGACCCCATGAACTGCAGCATGCCAGGCCTCCCTTTCCATCACCAACTCCCAGAGTTCACTCAAACTCACGTCCATCGAGCTGATGATGCCATACAGCCATCTCATCCTTTGTCATCCCCTTCTCCTCCTGCCCCCAATCCCTCCCAGCATCAGAGTCTTTTCCAACGAGTCAACTCTTCACATGAGGCGGCCAAAGTACTGGAGTTTCAGCTTCAGCATCATTCCTTCCAAAGAACACCCAGGACTCATCTCATTTAGAATGGACTGGTTGGTCTCCTTGCAGTCCAAGGGACTCTCAAGAGTCTTCTCCAACACCACAGTTCAAAAGCATAAATTCTTCAGTGCTCAGCTTTCTTCACAGCCCAACTCTCACATCCATACCTGACCATTGGAATGGAATATTACTCAGCTATTATAAAGAACACATTTGAATCAGTTCTAATGAGGTGGATGAAACTGGAGCCTATTATACAGAGTGAAGTAAGTCAGAAAGAAAAACACCAATACAGTATATTAACACATATATATGGAATTTAGAAAGATGGGAATGATGACCCTATATATGAGACAGCAAAAGAGATACAGATATAAAGAACAGACTTTTGGACTCGGTGGGAGAAGGCAAGGGTGGAATGATTTGAGAGAACAGCATTGAAACATGTATGTGTAATAGATCACCAGTCCCAGTTGGATGCATGAAACAGGGCATTCCAAGCCAGTGCACTGGGATAACCCAGAGGGACGGGATGGGGAGGGAGGTGGGAGGGGGTTCGGGATGTGGGACACATGTATCCCCATGGCTGATTCAGGTCAATGTATGGCAAAATCCACTACAATAGGAAATAGCCACCCACTCCAGTATTCTTGCCTGGGAAATCCCATGGACATGGGAGCCTGCTGGGCTACAGTCCATAGGGTTGCAAAGAGTAAGACACAACTGAGAAGCTGAACACACAAGCACAAGAGACTCAATTAATAGATGAAGACACACACAGACTAAAAGTGAGGGACTAGAAAAGGCTATTTCATGAAAATGAAAACAAAAACAATGAAGGCAACATTATTCATATCAGACTTTAAACCAAAGGCTACAAGAAGAGACTAGGAAGGGCATTATATAATGATAAGAGCATCAAAACAAGATGAGATTTTTTTTTTCACTCATTAATACCTAAGCACTCAAAAATGGAGCACCTAAATAAATAAAGCAAATGCTAATAGACATAAAAAGAGAAATTTATAATAACAATAATAGGGGATTTTAACAAACCATATACATCAATGGATAGATAATCAGGCAGAAAGTCATAAGAATTTATGGTCTCTCCAACACCACTATCACCCCCCCTCCCCCATTCACAGTGGAATATTGCTTAGCCATAAAAAAGAATGAAATTCTGCCATTTGCATCCAAGTGGATGAACCTAGAGAATACTACGTTTGGTGAAATAAATCAAAGACAAATACTGTATGATACCACTTATCTGTGGAATCTGAAAAATAATACAGATAGAAAAATGAATACACTTAGGAAAACAGAAATGAACTCAGATATAGGAAACAAATTAGTGTTTGCCAGCAGGAAGGAGGAGAAAGAGGGGCTCTTTAGGGGTAGGGGATTAAGAAATACATAGCATTATTATATAGTAGATAAACAACAAGGATATATTGTGTAACACAGGAAATTACAGCCATTACCTTGTAAGAACTTTTAATGGAAGATAAACTACAAAAATCCTGAATCACTATGCTTTACATGAGAAACTTTTATTATAGATCAGCTATACTTCAATGAATAAAAGAATTCCAAATAAATAAATAAAGCAATAAAAACTATTACACTGAGGACTGAGTATAAATGAAGAATGAATCCAAATAAGAGTTCAACATAAAATATATGGATAGTCAGGATAAGAAAATAATAAAACTTCTACAGAAAGGGAAGGGAACAGAGATGATTTGTAAAAAAATGATGAGAATAGCACAACCTTCTTTTCAACTTTATTGAACACTACAAAAGGGTGAGTTAGTATCAGAATTTTGAGGAAAAATTATTTTGGACATATACTGATAATTAAAAATTCTACATTTAGTCAAACTATGAATCTAGTATAAATAAAGATATCTTCATACATCAAAAAAAAAAAAGGAAAAAAATTACCTCCAGGTGCTCTTTATTATATTATTCAAGAAAGTACCCCAACAAAACAAGAAAAAATGAGGGGGAAATGACCTGGGATACTGGAAAAATAAAAAACAGTGAAAATTTAGTAGTACATTCAAAAAATATATCAGATTACAGTTGTGCGGCCAATCAAAAAGCAATTAAAATGGCAGAGGTCATTTAAAGAAGAATGTCATCAAGAAAAATGGAATAAATAGAATTATTCCAAATAAAAATTTTAATGAACCATTTCATAAAATATGTTAGGATGCCACAAGTGCTACGACAGCTAAGGTATGATGGGGGGCTAAGGCAGGATTGGAGCTGGAAAAGATTGGCAGAATGTAAAACAAAGATGGAGGTCAGTCCTGCAACCACCATCATGCTTCTGCATTACTTCTCCCCGGATTGTGACACAGTTCAAAATTACAGTAGGAATCAGAGACGATAGGGCACAATTCCTAAATGGCATGCTTGCAGCCAATACACAGTTCTGCCAGAGTATAAAGCAATTACGCAGCCAGCATGGGGTAGTGGGAGCCATTTTGCAGATCCATTTACACTCGCCTTCCTCTCCTCAGGGATGCACACAGGGCAGAAATGATTTCTTCTGCTCTGATTTTCAAGATTGTCTATACGATGATGAGTAAAGTCTCAGCCTTCCCAAGCTTGGTTATCATCCCGTTATGCAACTGGGAAAATGTGGACAGCAGGAATATCAAAAAGCCTATCTGCATTTACAATCTAATTTCCTATGAATAATCTTCCAGATTTGGCTGAAAAGTCAAACACAATGAGTATTACATCTGGTGGACGCAGTACATCAACTTACCGACTCTCGCAGCGTGAAAGCTTTGTTGCCCAATGCCAGAGCCTCCTGCAGCAAGAGCAATGGAAAGAGCTATGGTCTACTGTTTTATAAACTCACTGCTCAGAAAGCATGACAATTAGGCTGGCTCTGTTATCATCTCTGATGGCACTGGGCAGGTGATTCAAAGATAATGGCACCTTTGAAATGGACTTTTATAAATCCATTTATGGTGATGCAAAGATTATAATTTTTAATAGAAAATTACATTATACTACTAGATCCATTTTTTCCACTTGGATAATGGTGTTTTTCATCCCTTCCACTCTAATTTGGAAGTCAATGCAGTGTAAATAACGGTACAGCTTTATTTACTATTATCATAGAGCCCACAGAAGCAAAGATGATTAGAGTCAATTTTGTCATTTTTGAGTTAATGAGGTACGAGGATACTTTAGTCTTTCTAAGTGTCAAACAAATGAAAAAATTGCCAAATACAAAATTATCTGTTTGAATTCACTACTTTCTGTGTACTGTACAAAATTTTAAGACATATCCAATCTAGTTTTCTATACAAACTATAGGGAGGCAATCTGGCTAAATACAATAGGGAGATAATTTGAAGTAGTCAGTGTCACTGGTCTGTACTATAAGGTTGCATCCCTCCCTTTACATTATTTGTTTCAGTAGTTAAACTTGTTTTCTTGTCCTAGTATATTAATATAAACTAGAAATATTCAAATGTTATAGGCAAGAAATATGCTCAAAGACTACTTAAAGGGGCCTTGCCACAGACTAACTTGATGGGTGGGAACAGGAAGATATTATTTCTTCAAACTTAAAAAATACAGTTGACTGTTGAACACAGGAATAGTATTATATGCCCCTAAAGACAGTACAAAGAGAATGAAAAAACATCATTTCTAGGAAGCTTTGTACTGATCTTGTGAGGACAGTTCAAAATGTACTAAATGTCATCATGGGATAGAAATCCTTTTGCTAAAACTGTTTGGGACAATCATATATTACTTTTCAAAGCTGTTATGAAATTCTCTACTGGCCCAAAGACAATTATATTTAACCATAGGGGCAATATGACATAAATGTTGACTGAATTTCCTAACAGCAGCAGTGCTGTTTTATCATTTTGTATTAATTTCTGGGCTATTAGGAGTCATCTGCTGCACTATTACTTCTATCTGATGATTATCTGATATTGAACTAGTCTATATTTTAATATGAGAATACTTTCTTTTTAATTAATTTTTATTTTTTAGTTTGTTTTGCTTTACAATACTGTGTTCGTTTTGCTATACATTGACATGAATCAGCCACGAGTGTACATGAACTCCCAATCTCGACCCCACCTCCCCCCTCCCCGACCCCACTTTTTACCTTCAGCTCCAAAAAGCTGTTTTTGACTGTGTATACAATTCTAGGTTGACAATTCACACACACACACACACACACACACACACACACTACCTTAAAGATACAACTTGGTTTTTTTTTATCTTTTTTTAATTAATTTTTATTTTTCAGTTTGTTTTGCTTTACAGTACTGTATTCATTTTGCTATACATTGACATGAATCAGCCATGAGTGTACATGAACACCCAATCCCGACTCCCACCTCCGCCCTCCCGCCCCACACCATTGCTCTGGATTATCCCCGTGCATCAGTCCCAAGCATCCTGCATCCTTCATCGAACCTAGACCAGCGATTCATTTCACTTATGATATAATACATGTTACACTGCCACTCTCCCAAATCATCCCACCCTCTCCCTTTCCCACAGAGTCCAAAAGGCTGCTCTATACATCTGTGTCTCTTTTGCTGTCTCGCATACAGGTTTATCATTACCATCTTTCTAAATTCCATGTATATGTGTAAGTATACTGTATTGGTGTTTTTCTTTCTGAGTTGCTTCACTCTACTTGTGTGTAAAGCAAACCAAAATAGAGTATTTTATAATTATGGTGTTCTTCTTAAAAAGGAAAGACAAATTATTTTATGTGGAATGATTTTCTTTTGATCAAATACATCATAAGTTCCAAAACATTGTGTTCCAACCACCATAAAAATTTTATTGACCACCAATACTGAAAAAATAAAATCTGTCAGCATGTTTAGTAATTGAGGCTTTAAGAAAGCAAATCTGATGTTAAGATGAATTTGGGGCCTATGGTATGACATTGCATGACTTTTAAATGGAGAAGATAAAATGCATAGGTAACAAAGCTACTGAAAAGTCAGAACTCTATCCTGCATCTTCCAGTAAGTACCTTTCCCAAGCTCTGGAAAATGAGTGTTCCAAAAGGTGCCCATGGAGATAGGTATCTAAAATCATAAGCTTGAGAATGAAATTATTTTGAGATTTATTAACTGGCACAATAAAAGGGGATTGATAAATCAGTAGAAACAATCTTTTCACCTGTGGAAATCTGTATTTATATCCTGCTCAAGTGAAAATAAATTTAATGATCGGCTTCTCTTTCCTATAATAATCTCCTTACTGACTCTACCTCTGCTTAGAACAGGCCAGGGTCTGAGATAGCATTATGCAACAACCCAACACATAAAACATTTATAGAGGTGGAGTGAAAATCATTATATTAATAACATTAACAATAGTGATAAATATTAATAAAGTCAAGGGAAGGACTAGGAGGGGGAGTGCTTTGAGATCTTCAGAGTGGTGGATACAGAACATATCATTGCTCAATAAGCACTGCCCAAAGTCAGAAACCCAACTCCAACTGCATTCCATCCCTTAGCTGTTTCACTTTATAAGTGGGCATTGGATTCAAGGTGTCAAATATAGCTGCACTAGACCAATGTCGCTGAGCTGGTGCTATGGTCAGGGCTTCATCTATGGCCCTGGACTCCTCAATTTATTAGGTAGTAAATTTGATAAAGGCAAATAATGTATGTCCAAATTTTCAGGTGATACGAAATGGAAGAATACCAAAGACTCTGACTGTTCACTTTCAGAATTCAAGAAGATCAGTATACCTTGGAATACTGACCCAAGTAGAATAAGATAACAGACTAAATAGAAAGCCCTGCATTACAGATAGAGCATTACCACAAAAGATGATAGAGGTGTTGATTAGCAACACCTCAATGACAGAAAGTAAACTTTAAACAAACCATTTGTCAACCTTAAGTCAAGAATTAGATGTAGGCAAACCCCAAAACCTAATGTAATGACAGAATATTCTTGCAAGTTTGACTCTAATAAGTAACAGCATAACTGGATATCTGCATCTTTGGCATGGATATCAGTGGACACTGGAAGCAAGAATGATGTCTCCAGCTAATAATTATGATATTGTTGACATAATCAAAACAATTCAGACTCAATACTGAAACTAAGAAATGGAACAGAACACAGAGAGGTGCCAATATGTATGGAACCAATAGGACTCTGAGGAAGTCGAGGCCCTTCTCTTCTCTAAAGATCCCCAGATTTGTTTGGGCAACAGTTAAAGGATACTGAAATGCAACTGCCACCAGTCTTGAAAGACACAGTCTCTTAAAGTACCGTGCTGAAAGCCTACTCACTGAACACTAGAAAAAATGTCTCAGCTCAAGTTCAGGTCAAAGAATCACACTTTATTTGAAGTTTGTATAAATTTCTGGAAATGTGAGTTAAATCCCTGGGTCAGGAAGATCCCCTGGAGAAGGAAATGGCAACCTACTCTGGTATCCTTGCCCGGAAAATCCCATGGGTAGAGGAGCCTAGTGGGCTACAGTCCATGGGGTGAAAAGAGTCCCACCATCATACACAATTTTTGTTTCTTTTCAATATCCTTTGCAGTTCATCTTCCTCCCATCATCTTAACAACACATACTCTGTAATAAACAGTATGGTTATCATGGGGAGAGAGGAGGAGAAAGCATGAGCCTGACAACAGAGTATTCCATCATCCAACATCAAGGTATGAGTTCTGTGTATCCTGTGGCCATTTCAAGGATCCTGATCTATACTGGCCAATCAAAAATGCAAAACTTTCATCCAAATGAAGGTCAACCTGATCTCTGGACACCAGAGCTACATTTCAAAGCCAATAAATCTTTCCAAATATCTCCATGGGAAGATAAGGTCTAGAGCATAAATCCAATAAAAAAAGAACCTATGGCATAAAGAAATATAGAGAGGTAGAGAGTTGGACAAAACCAGTTTAATTTCCTAAAAATGCTGTGGTTTTTCTTGCCTGCAGGCCACTATATGCCGCTTTCTCTTTTCCCCTAATTCCTATTTATACATTAAGACTCAACTCGGCCATCATTTTCCAAGGAAGGATTTCTGTGACCTCCTAACCAGACACCTGCAACACTGCCATTCAATGATGAATACCTCTATCAGGCTGCTCCCCAGGGATCCTTGTGCTCTTTCTGGCCTAGCATTTATCTCCCTGTTATCAGTTGTCTGATAATATGTCTCTATCTTCTACCAATCTTCAGCTTATCTGAGCATATAAGGGCATAGAGACTGTGGCTGTCCTGTTTACAATTCCTTCCTAGCACCTGACACATACTTGGGGCTAGGACAGTATTTCACAAATGAATCAGGCAATTGATTTCTTTCTTTTCACACTTGAGGTCACAAAGACACAGCCTCTGTAGAGGAAAGAAACTCCAAAATGGCATATTTCTCTAACTTGGAGTACTTCGGAAACAAATTCAACATGATCTCTAACTGTCTTAGTCTCTATTCATTTACATTATTTACTAAGTTCTCCACAATTTATTCTTTTTGAGGAGTCAGCTGTTGTCTTTGAACAGAAGTATTGACTCCATCTGTCTGAGTTTAACCCCCACTTCCTATCTGCTTGAAAAAAAAAAATTTTTTTTTTGGCGAGAAATTGAAGCAAGTGATTCCTTATCCTTTTTCAGTTACTAATCACAATTAGCAGATCAATGATCATACAAGTCATCAATAAAATACTTTACTCAATGTTTGCATTAAACTGCTAGTTTATTTGTCTTCTAGCTCTGTAATATAACCCTTTTAAAATTGGCTTGCCCTTCTCAGATATAGTGCTTTACCAGAAAATTCAGGGGATAAAAAGATGACATTTAAGTTACGGGGAAAAGATTCCTTACTTTTAACTTTTCCACTTAGAAGCAGTCCTAAGTAACACATTCACTACAAACCAGCAGCACTAGGCTTCTTTTAGTCACCTGATAACACTGACAGAATTATTAGTTAAAATTAGACTTCTCATTTTCATATCAGGGGAGACATCAACATTAGTTTCTATATTAAACACAAAAGTTATTCATACATTCTGGAACTGCAGAAAGCTTTTTAAATGGACTTAACGTGATGGATGCAGGATTGTCTGAATATTTGTTTAATAGAAATTATTATTATCAACCAAATTATATTTTGGAAAGGCAATCATTTCTTCACTACAGTGTAGTAATACATTTTCCAGTCTACTCAAAAAATAAATACTACATATGAAAAGGTATCTTATAGTACATTAGGTTCTACAGAGTACTACATTACTGCTTGTCAACTTGCAATTGTACCATAATTCAACCTGCTGCAACTATAAAGTTGAATCCTGACTTGATTAAACAAAAGACACCACAAGTTTATGAGTTGTGCGTATCTATGTGTAGACAGCAACATCAGGGATGAAAATAACAATTTTAAATCCTTAACACCTAAATAAAATAGCATCTGCAATGAGAAGAAAGCAGAACATCTAATGGGGAATAAAAATCAATTCTGCCTTTAATTTTCTATTCTACTTGGTGTAGGTTTTCTGAAGAATGTTTGTCTATAGACAAGTGAAGTAAATTTTCTGCAGAGAGGTGAATATATTTTCATCATCCAATATAGCAAAGGCAGATGGAGAGAGGAAATCTATCCTAAAATTGCTCTCCTATCTCAGATCATGAGGTTCATAGCACATGATATGTCTGCACTAGTTCTCAGGGGCCACAAGAGACTGGCCATCTGGATATAGCTGCCCCTGGTCCTACCAGGCCCCCCATCCAGGGCTGAGAAGTCACTCTCTCAACGCATGTGTTACCCATTCATGGTACACGAATTGGGGTGCTCTGGCTTAGCAAACATTGGGATTCATAAATGGAACCAAAGTGTTTTTAAAATTACAATTAAGGGAAATTTCCCTAGCTCCAAATTACAGAAAAATTTCAGGTGACTGGTACAGTTATAGAAAACAAAGTTTGAATGGCCAGGGGGCAGGGAAGTAGTAGTAGTTACAAGGAGGGTTTAGGCATGAGAAACCCTTGATTTATAAAACAAGTCCATCACTTATCACCATATAAATATGAGGAAGTCATCTGACTCCTCCATGCTTCGGTTTCCTATTCTGTACAGAGGTGATTATAGTACTTGCCTCACAGTGTTACAAAGACTGAATAACTTACTATGTGGTAATCCCTTAGAGGAATATTTGATAAATATTAGCTTTGATTATAAAACATGTGGATACCATGGAATTAAAAATATATTTTCACACTTTGAAACAATAAAATTACAGAAAAGTTGCAAGATCAAATTATGAATTTTTCTGAATCATATGAGAATAAGTTGTCATCCTTATTTCCTATTCTAAATATTTTAGTATATCATTTTCTGTATTTCTAATTTTTAAAGATTTAAATATCTATAGTGTTTTCTTGGGGACATTCTCCACAATAACCAGAAAATAACCATCAAGATCAGGAAAGTAATAGTGATATGCTGCTACCATCTAATCCATAGACCTCAGATAAGGGTCAGCATTCATCTCAATAAAGTTCTTTATAGCAAAGCAGTGAGTTCAGAATCACATGTGTGTTAGTTTTTATTCTTTTTCAATCTGAAGAGATCCTCCATCTTTTCCTGACTTTTATGACCTGGACACTTTTGAACATAAAGTTAAATTGTTTTGGAAAAAGTTCCTCAACTTAGCTTGGTCTGACATTTTCCCACAGTTAGATTCAGGTTACAAATCTTTATATAAGGAATATCACAGAAGTGACAGTGTTTTCCATTTTGATTGGCCTTAGATTATGGGTAACTTTGATCATTTTATTAAGTGGTGTCTACTAGGCTCCTCCATTAAAAAGTTACATATTCCCCCTTTGCAGTTAATAAATATTGAAGGAAAGGGCAATACTGTGAAACTATTAAATATCTCATTCCTAATCAAGCTTTCAATACATTTATGTATGTATGTCACTTTAAAAAAAAGTGGGGGCAAGGGGAAATGTGCAGAAGGCAAACTATGCAATGCCAGCACTGTCTGGGCTTCCCTGCCTCTCTGAGTCTAAGTAGAGGTTGGAGAAAGACTCCTTCAACTCATCTCACATCTTCTCCAAAGCGTGAACCTCAAATAAGAAGATAAACATATAAACGTGTGCATGCATGCTAATTTGCTTCAGTCCTGTCAAACTCTTTGCAACCCGAAGGCTATAGCCCACCAGGCTTCTCTGTTGAAGCAATTCCCCAGGCAAGAATACTGGAGTGGGTTGACATGCCTTCCTCCAGGAATCTTCTCAAACCAGCGATAGAACCCATGTCTCTTATGTCTCCTGCATTGGCAGGCAGGCACTTTACCACTAGTGCCACATGGGAAGCCCCATATAAGCAAATATCACCAAATAAAAATTTAAGAAAAAACAAGGAAATGCCTTTCAGTAGCTACGGAATATCTATCTTACATATATAGTGTAATGCTGAAAACATTCCCAATATAGTTAAGGCAGACTAGAATTATGAAACTTCCTGTAGGTTCTAATCTACAGTTAAAAGATGTTAAAGTATGATATCATAAGTGAAACGAATTGCCGGTCTAGGTTCGATGCAGGATGCTTGGGACTGATGCATGGGGATAATCCAGAGAGATGGTGTGGGGCGGGAAGGGGGACGGGGGGGTCGGGATTGGGAGTTCATGTACACTCGTGGCTGATTCATGTCAATGTATAGCAAAATGAATACAGTATTGTAAAACAAAACAAACTAAAAAATAAAAATTAATTTAAAAAAAGACGTTAAAGTTTAGCAAGAAAGAGACGCAAAGGACATAATTGACTGAGAACTGTCAAAGGTACAGGGAAAACAGTACTCCTGCGCACTGTGAGCAAGGAAGGGGAGGAAAGAAGACAAAAACCAGAGCAGTTCAGCAGTATCTATGAAATCTGCCAAGATTTATTTTACATCACAGAAAAACTTTTAAGCCAAGACTGTAACTTTTAATGGGCTTCCCTGGTGGCTCAGTTAGTAAAGAGTCTGCCTATAATGTGGAAGACCTGGGTTCAACCCCTGGGTTGGGAAGATCCCTGGAGGAAGGCATGGCAAACCACTCCAGTATTCTTACCTGAAGAATCTTTTCATACAATATGTTTCATAAAGTATGTATGTTTTCATAAAACATGTAACTTTTAATAAGATATGTTCTTGATAAAGAGATCATCATAATCTCAAAATTGAGAAGCATGTGCAGAGCTACATTTAAAAATATATATATATGTAAAGGTTTCTCTGGTGGCTCAGATGGTAAAGAATCTGCCTGCAACGCAGGAGACCTGGGTTTGATCCCTGGATCAAAAAGATTCTCTGGAGAAGGGAATGGCAACCCACTTCAGTATTCTTGCCTGAAGAACCCCATGGACTGAGGAGCCTGGCGGGATACAGTCCATGGGTTCATAAAGAGTCAGACACAATTAAGCGACTAATACACACACATTTTTATGTTACTCAAAGTCAGCATGGTATCAACAAGTGACTAGTGTAGTTATTATTGCCATTGTCTAAATGGTATTTTAATGGACTAGCAATATTTTAAAACAAAGATATGTAAATTCATAGATATGATACATTTATTCCATAAAATTGATGTTTTTTCAGCAAAGTCATCAGACTATGTCATAATCCAGATTTTCACAAAACATGTATTTTATTGGCATTAACTTCAAAGTAGGCTTCTGAAGCTAGTGTATATTTAGTTTTTACTCATTGTAAATTGGAGCCATTACTCACTGCTGAGAGTAGATACAACCTGGAATTATTAATAGAGTTGATACATTATATGTAGATTATAGCTAGTACATTATATGGTATCCAAACACTGTAATGAACTATGTATGATAAATTATCATTGCTATAGAATATATTATAAAAACTTTTAATTTAGTTGTGTAAATGATTACTACAGCATTACTTTTAACCTCACTACATCAATTATTTAGACCTATAAAATGTTAAGTTCTTTCTTCAAGGTTTTTAACATTAGGACATTATTTTTAAAATGAAAAAACAGCAGCATGTTGTTCAATTTGTTCAAGTACCTTTTAGAGACTATACCTTGATCTAGAACAGTAGGAATGGTCTTGGTGGACATTAGCTTCAGCTTTCTTTGCTCTTAAACCTCCTCTTTTATAGGTGTATATATGTATTTGTTATCTTTAATTCAAATGCTGCTTTTGTATATATTAGTTTGATTCTATTAAAAGTGTTTTTTTCTAAAATGAACAAAAATTTCTAATCTTTAAAAGGTTGAAATATCCACACTTAGATGTCTGGTATACATTTGCTAACGTTTTAAATAATATGTAATAGTTCATAGTCAAATGACTACAGGTAGTACAAATTGAAAAAAAAATGTTTCTCACCCAAAATTTCTTGGCATTTATTTGAAGATATGTTGTTGTTTCATACAACCATTCTACCACATTTCATTCCCATCTTATCTACATTAATATAACTGCTTACTCAGCTTTCACTATGATGATGATGATATTCTCACCATGCATCTAAGATTTAATGTCATATCTCTCATGTGATTCATGAAAACACTCAATTTTGAGACACAGAGATCAGGTATGATTTTTGACTTGTTCCTGGGACAGTAGAGCCACATCTTATAGGCATAAATTTACACCATGTTGCCAGTTATGTGGTAGAATTATTCACAAGTATTTTGACCAGGATTCTAGCTCATACACCTTTTACTTACCAATCTTGTTAGCATCATATAGTTACCCTTCATCATGTCTTAAGTTAATAGTTAATATTCAAAATCACTTTTGCAATTTTCCCCTCAGCACTTTCTGCAAAAGATGTACAGTCATGATATGGTAGGCGTTATTTAAAAATAAATTATAGCACTAAGTAAAGCTCAGAAAAAATGCTTCCCATCATCTATCTCCTCAATCTATTGTTTTGGTGACCTGAATTGTTTACCTGTTGCAAAGGCTCTGGGAAAGAGACTAAACACTTTCTTATCACTGGCCTTAAAACAATAAAGAAGAAAAGAAATCCTTACAAGCTATTTTTCCAACCTGACAAGATTTTAGTTTTCTAATTTAAGTAAGTAAAATATTGTATACAGAGAGGAAAAGAAACTAAAATTCAGGCAGCATGTGGACAATGTGGGAAAGACAATGGGAAGAAGTTGCACTTGAGTCTGGCACAGTATGACTAGGTACCTACAGAGAAAAGAGAGAGAGAGAGAGAGAGAGATGATTCCAGGTAGAAGATAAAAAGATAAAAGGATATTTTGTGCTAAAAATAAGCAAAAAAAAATGTTAAAGAACTCAGAAAGGTAGATTATGATGTAAGTATAAATGCAGGAGTTGTATTCAATGACATCACTTTGCCAAGAAAGGTCCTTATAGTCAGAGCTATGGTCTATCCAGGAGTAATGCACAGATGTGAGAGCTAGACCATGAAGAAGGTGACAGCCAAATAACTGATGCTTTTGAACTATGATTCTGGAAAAGATACTTGAGAGTCTCTTGGATAGCAAGGAGATCCAACCAATTATTCCTAAAGGAAATCAACCCTGTATATTCAATGGAAGGACTGATGCTGAAGCTGAAGCTCTGGTATTTTGCCACCTGATGCAAGGAGCCAACTCACTGGAAAAGACCTTGATGGTGGGAAAGGGAAAGATTGAAGGCAAAAGGAGAAGGGGGTAGCAGAGGATTAGATGGTTAGATAGAACCACCAACTCAATGGACATGAATCTGGGCAATCTCCAGGAGATAGTAAAGTACAGGGAAGCCTGGAGTGCTGCAGTCCATGGGTCATAAAGAGTCAGACATAACTTAGACTGAACAGAAACATATAAGTATGTTGAAGGTGAAGGTGAAGTTGCTCAGTCGTGTCCGACTCTTTGTAACCCCGTGGACTGTAATGTACTAGGCTTCTCTGTCCATGGGATTCTCCAGGCAAGAATACTGGAGTGGATTGCCATTTCCTTCTCCAGGGGATCTCCTGACCCAGGGATTGAACCCGGGTCTCCCGCATTGGAGGCAGACGTTTTAACCTATGAGCCACCAGGGAAGCCCCATAGTATGTTAAAATATGATTATTAAAACAATGAAATTTCAATGAGCATTTACTATGTGCCAATTACAGTAGCAAGTACTTATTCTATCAAATTCTTAAAACCATCTTATAAGTGAGATAATGTTGCTACACCCCATTCACTAAAAGGAAAACCTGAAGACTGGACAAATAATTCATTTGTTGCTGGTGGCAATGTCCTAATTTGGATTCAGGCAGTCAGAATCCAGATTCTGTGTTATTAAACATTTCAATACTCTACCATTCTAAGAAATCATATTTTTACATTATGACATGAAAGTATAAAAATCTGACACAGACTCACTAAAATTACTTGCAAGTATTTGTGCTCAATCAGTCATGTCCAGCTCCTTGAGACCCCATGGACTTTAGTCCACCAGGCTCCTCTGTCCACGGAATTATCCAGATAAGAGTACTAGAGTGGGCTGCCATTTCCTCCTCCAGAGGGGCTTCTCAACTCAGGGATCAAACCTGTGTGTCCTGTATCTCCTGAATCGGCAGGGAGATTCTTTACCATTGAGCCACCTGGGAAGTCTCTGAAAATTACTAAGGAATGTTTAATTGTATAAATGTAATTTTAGTTTGAAACTTAATAAACAGCATCATCATGGTATGTTCAAAATCTGAAGAAAAAAAAAAAGATGTACAGTCAATGAAGAATCATTAATTTTGACCCCCTTGTCTTCCTGTCTTGGGAGTTAAAGCCCAGGCATGATAAAAGCTTATCACTGGGCATACTTTTGTTAATGGTACACAGACTGATTGTATATTTGCTATGCAAATATTGTATCTTTAATTTATTGTCTCACTTGACTTCCCACTAAATTAACCATTTCACTTTGATACCTCCATTCTAAATAGTCACCATTTGTTTTAGTTCAGTTCAGTCACGCAGTCGTGTCCGACTCTTTGCGACCCATGAATCGCA
>SJXQ01004097.1:148248-158286 GCA_006408695.1 Aepyceros melampus | reverse complement strand
TCCGTCTAGTCAAGGCTATGGTTTTTCCTGTGGTCATGTATGGATGTGAGAGTTGGACTGTGAAGAAGGCTGAGTGCTGAAGAATTGATGCTTTTGAACTGTGGTGTTGGAGAAGACTCTTGAGAGTCCCTTGGACTGCAAGGAGATCCAACCAGTCCATTCTGAAGGAGATCAGCCCTGGGATTTCTTTGGAAGAAATGATGCTAAAGCTGAAACTCCAGTACTTTGGCCACCTCATGTGAAGAGTTGACTCATTGGAAAAGACTCTGATGCTAGGAGGGATTGGGAGCAGGAGGAGAAGGGGACGACCGAGGATGAGATGGCTGGATGGCATCACTGACTTGATGGACGTGAGTGTGAATGAACTCCGGGAGTTGGTGATGGACAGGGAAGCCTGACGTGCTGCAGTTCATGGGGTCACAAGAAATTGGACACGATTGAGTGACTGAACGACTGAACTGAAGTTAATATGAAGTAGATGTTATATAGTTCTTATTTCAGACTATGTGTTCAGTCCTCCTTAAAAATATTAATATACATTTTGTTATAATTTCCATAGACTCTTCATGTAACTGTCATTTTAAATTATAATGGGAATATTATAATGTGGGGAATAATAATTTTCTTAGTCATGTCTTCATTCTGTACATTTAAACCATTTCTAACTTTATTTGTCTGTTTTCTTTCCCAGGAGCAAATATCTTTTAATTTCATGGTTGCACTCACCATCTGTAGGGATTTTGGATTGAGAGAATAAAATCTGTCAGTGCTTCCACTTTCCCCCGTTCTATTTGCCATGAAGTGATGGGATCACATTCTGTGATCTTAGTTTTTTGCATGTTGAGTTTTAAGCCAGTAGTTTCACTCTCCTCTTTCACCCTCACTAAGAGGCTCTTTAGTTCTTCTTCACTTTGTGCCCTTAGAGTGGTATCATCTGCATATCTGAGATTGTTGATATTTCTCCCGGCAATCTTGATTCCAGCTTTTGATTCATCCAGCCCAGCATTTCACAAGATATACTCTGCATATAAATTGAATAAGTAGGTTGAAAACATGCAGCCTTGTTGTTCTCCTTTCCTAGTTTTGAACCAGTCATTCCATGTCCATTTCTAACTGTCACTTTCTGACCCTCATACAGATTTCTCAGGGGAAGGTAAGGTGATATGGTACTCCCAATCTCTTTAAGAATTTTTCAGTTTGTTGTGATCCACGCAGTCAAAGGCTTTAACATAGTCAATGAAGCAGAAGTAGATGTTTTTGTGGAATTCCCTTGCTTTCTACATGATTAAACAAATGTTGACAATTTTATTTCTGGTTTCTCTTCCATCTTCAAAATCCATCTTGTAATTCTGGGAGTTCTTATTCATGTACTGCTGAAGACTAGCTTGAACAATTTTGAGGATAACCCTGCAATCATGTGAAATGAGGGCAATTGTATGATAGTTGGAACATTCTTTGGCATTGCCTTTCTTTGAGATTGGAATGAAAACTGACCTTTTCCAGCCCTGCAGTCACAGCTGAGTTTTCCAAATTTACTGACATATTGAGTGCAGCACTTTAACAGTATCATCTTTGAGAATTTGAAATAGCTTAACTGGAATTTCATCATCGGCACTAGATTTCTTAGTGGTAATGCTTCCTTGTCAAATAAGGTCCACTAGACTTCACCCTCTAGGATGTCCAGCTCTAGGAGAGTGACCACACCATCATTATTTGGGTCATTAAGACTTTTTTTGTATAGTTCTGTGTGTTCTTGCCACCTCTTCTTAATCTCTTATGCTTCTGTTAGGTCCTTATCATTTCTGTCCTTTATCATACCCATCCTTGCATGAAATGTTCCCTTCATATCTCCAGTTTTCTTGAAGAGATCTCTAGTCTTTCCCATTCTGTTGTTTTCCTTTATTTTTTTGCATTGTTCACTTAAGGCCTTCTTGTCTCACCTTGCTATTCTTTGGAACATTACCTTCAGTTCGGTATCTTTCACTTTTTCCTTTGCCTTTCATTTCTCTTTGTTCCTATTTGTAAAGCCTCCTCAGATGACCACTTTGCCTTCTTGCATTTCTTTTTCTTTGGGATAGTTTTGGTCACTGCTTCCTATACAATGTTTTGAACCTCCAACCATAGTTTTTCAGGCACTTTTCTTTTCTTTCTTTCTTTTTTTTTTTTTTTGTTGCAAAGTCATGTCTCTTCTTTTTATTTTTTTAATTAATTTTAATTTTTTAGTTTGTTTTGCTTTACAATACTGTATTCATTTTGTTATACATTGACATGAATCAGCCACAAGTGTACATGTTTCTATCAAATCTAATCCCCTGAATCTGTTTGTCACTTCCAGTGTATAATCTTAAGGGATTTGATTTAGTTCATAGTGATTTTTCCTATTTTCTTCTATTTATGCCTGAATTTTGCAATAAGGAGTTCATGGTCTGAACCATAGTCAGTTCCAGGTCTAGTTTTTGCTGACTGTATAGAGCTTCTCCATCTTTTGCTGCAGAGAACATCATTAGTCTGATTTCAGTATTGACCAAAACATTGACATGTGTTGTCCATGTGTAGAGTCCTCTCTTGTGTTATTGGAAGAGAATGTTTGCTATGACCAGCCTGTTCTCTTGACAAAACTCTGTTAGCCTGTGCCATGCTTCATTTTGTACTCCAAGGCCAAACTTTCCTGTTACTCCAGGTATCTCTCCACTTCCTACTTTTGGATTCTAGTCCCCTATTATGAAAAAAACTTTTTTTTTTTGGTGTTATTTCTAGACAATGTTGTAAGTCTTCATGGAAGTGGTCAACTTCACCTTCTTTGGCATCAGTGGTTGGGACATAGACTTGGATTACTGTGATGTTGAATGGTTTGCCTTGGAAATGAACCAAAATCATTCTGTTATTATTAAGGTTGCACCCAGGTACTACATTTCAGACTCTTTTGTTGACTAGGAGGGCTCTTCCATTTCTTCTAAGAGATTCTTGCCCATAGTAGTGGACATAATGGTCATCTAAATTAACCAGTCCATTTTAGTTCACTGATTCCTAAGATGTCGATGTTCAATCTTGCCATCTCATACTTGACCATGTCCAATTTACCTTTATTTCTGGACTTAATATTCCAGATTCCTGTGAAATATTGTTCTTTACAGCTTCAGGCTACTTTTACCACCAGACACATCCACAACTAAACATTGTTTCTGCTTTGGCCCACTGCTTCATTCTTTGTGGAGCTATTAGTAATTGCCCTTCACTCTTCTCCAGTAGCATATTGGACACCTTCCAATGCTGGGGCTCATCTTCTGATGTCATATCTCTTTGCTTTTTCATCCTATTCATGGAGTTCTCCAGACAAGAATAATAAAGTTGGTTCCTATTTCTTCCTCCAGTGGATCATGTTTTGTCAGAATTCTTCACTATGGTTCACAGCCTTGTTGTGGTGAAGGGCCTTGCATAACCTTTGTGTGCATAGACTTTTCCCCCTCAGTTTAAGCATTATTTCTCTGCACTTAGATACTTAAATTTCTAATTACTGGAAAGAAAGACATGAATGCACTTAAGACTCTTGATGAAGTTTGCCAAATTGCTTTCCAAAACCTTATGCCAATTCAAACTGTTGCCAGCAATGTAAGAATATATTTCACACCACCCCAGCTAGCACTGGGTATTATTTATATTAAGCAAGTAGTCATGGATAGATGTGAGAGTTGGACTAGAAGGAAGACTGAATGCTGAAGAATTGATGCTTTTGAATTTTCATGCTGGAGAAGACTCTAGAGAGTCCCTTGGACAGCAAGGAGATCAAACCAGTTAATCCTAAAGAAAATCGACCCTGAATATTCATTGGAAGGACTAGTGCTGAAACAGAAGCTTCAATACTTTGGCCACCTGATGCAAAGAGCTGACTCATTGAAAATACGCTGATGCTGGGAAAGATTGAGGGCAGGAGGAGGAGGGGGTGACAGAGGATGAGATGGTTGGATGACATCACCATCTCAATGGACATGAGTTTGAGCAAGCTCCAGCAGTTAGCAGAGGACAGGGAAACCTGTGTGCTGCAGTCCATGGGGTTGCTAAGAGTTGGACATGACTTAGTGACTGAACAATGAACAACAACATTAGGAAAGTACTATTCTTATTTATTTTTAGTTTTCAGCTGTTGGATTCCACTGAACCTACTTAATGAGTCTTCTGAAAGAGGTGGGCTAGGTGAAGAGGAAAGAGATGTAAGGCAGGTGGATCCCCACTGTTTGGACACTCATCATAGAATCTAACTGATATCTGTTTCCTCTTGGTCTACCAAACTGCAGGTCACTTTCCTCTTTCAACCTCCATTTCCACATTTATGAAAACAAATGGCAGGGTCAACTGCCTTTAAGATTCTACCTGGCTTCTAAGTTCTGATAAATCTCTTGTTGTGAACCTCACATTTCAAATCTGTGCAGATTTCTCTGGTTGTCTTGTCAATAGCTGCAGGGGTTTGTCTAACATGCATATTATATTCTTTTCTTTGGTGTCTTGAGTAGGATATGTTTTAACTTTTGTTCCAGTTTTGCTTTCCCTCCTCTTTCTGAAAATTCTGATTAAAAAAAAAGAATGCAAATATGGTATATGAATATTTAAAATGCGATTTGCATTTAACAAATTACACACGATCACATAATTCCCAGTGTGATTTTGCATCAGGGTAGAAGTGAGAATATGTATTTTATATTAAATGCATAGCATTTAAATACTTTAATACAAACAAACTGCACTTGAATATTAATCTCTCCCAAAAAGACCTTGCCAGGCATATTAAATATTTAAACCTTTTCTTCATGCAAAGTTCTTGAGCCCCTTAAACATTTCTACTTTTCTCTGTTATTTTGAAGTCTGGAGAATCTAGATATTTTCTATATACCTATTGTGAATTTTGTATCTGTCCTCATGAAGTTTTTCTTCTATAAGGACAAGGGTGAATTAACAGGCCACACTCTAATCCTCAGCATTGAGAGTGTTAACCCCATCATGCTAAATGCATCCATGAGGAGAGCTTGAGTCTGTGGTAAGAAGAAGGAAATTATTCAATATTAAGACATGATAGAAGCATAGATTCTAATTGTGGGGCTTGACCTTGAAAGTCATCAAGTTTAATCATCTACTAAAGCAGAATCCAGGTAACACATCTGTAGGTGATTGGTTAATCACTTCTTGCATCCCATTGGTATTACAGAACTCACTACCCCACTACCTGCTTATACTGTAGCTAGACAGCTTCATTTGGGGAACATTATCTTGAGTTCAATACTACCTCTAAATGAGCCACTAATTTTAATTTATTCTCCTGGAGCCATTACATGAAATTAGGTAATTCCGAACATGATTTTGTATAAAATAATTTTCTACAGGCATGTTTGCTGTACTTAATAAGTTCCACAAAAAGGAATGATTTTCCCAGTATGCACTGAGGGAATTGAACTCAAGAAAAGTTAGAGACAATGAGGGAGATGGCTGAGTAGGAGAATGTGGAGTTGCAGGGTAAGTACAAGACACTGGCAGGGGACCCTGGACAACTAAGGGGAGAGGAGAAACCCCCATGACTGGGTAGAACATGGGAAAGGGAGAAGTGGAGAAGTGGAAGTGGGATGGGATCACCCTGAGGGGTGGCTGGGGAAGGGCAGGGGTTCCTATGCTTGGTGTGGTCAACTCACAGTGAAGGATCAATGGGCACAAGAAGAGACCATGGAGAGATCGGGAATTGGAGGAGAGTGACCAGTGTTTCCACCATCCAGTGGGGCCCCAGATCACCTGTTGAGGCTGTGGGTCCTAAATCTCCTCCCTCAGAAGCCCCTGAAGGCAGACATGAGTCTAAGCCCTGCCCCCTTAGGCCTTTTCTGGTCACACACATCCTAAGCCCAGGTCTTGCCCAAGCCTAGAGCTGGACACCTAAGTCCAAAACAACCTGTAAGACAGTAACACCACCCATCAAATAAATAAATAAATACATGAGATGACAAGAAAATATGTTACAGATTAAGGAGCAAGGTAAAAACCTAAAAGACCGAATAAATGAAGAGGAAATAGGCAACATATGTGAAAAAGAATTCAGAATAACGGTTGTAAAGACGATTGCAAATCTCAGAAACAGGATGGAGGCATGGATCAAGAAAAATACAAGAAATGTTTAACAAGGACCTATAAGAAATAAGGGACAAGCAAACAGTGGTGAACAATAGAATAATTGAAATGAAAAATACACTAGAAGGATTCAATAGCAGAAGAACAAATAATTGAGATGAAGATAGAATGGTGAACATAACTGCTGAGGAGCAGAATAAAGAAAAAATAAAAAGAATTGAGGACAGTCTCAGAGACTTCTGAGACAACGTTAAACACACCAAAATTCAAATTATAGGGATCCCAGAAGAAGAAGAGAAAGAGAAAGGGTCTGAGGAAATATTTGAAGAGATTATAGTAAAAAATTTCCCCAATATGGGAAAGGAAATAGCCATGCAAGTCTAGGAAATGTAGAGAGTCCCACACTGGATAAATCCAGGGAGAAATATACCAAGACACTTATTAATCAAACTAACAAAAATTAAATTCAAAGAAAAAATATTAAAAACAGCAAGGGAAAAGCAACAAATAACATACAAGGGAATCCCCATCAGGTTATCAGTTGATTTTTCCACAGAAACTCTGCAGGCCAGAAGGGAGTAGCAGGATATATATATTTAAAGTGATGAAAGGGGAAAACCTGCAACCAAGATTACTCTACCCAGAAAAGATCTCATTCAGATTCCACAGAGAAATCAACAGTGTTATAGACAAGCAAAAACTAAGAGAATTCAGCACCATCAAACCAACTTTACAACAAATGCTAAAGGAACTTTTCTAGGTGGGAAACACAAGAGGAGAAAAGGACTCACAAAAACCTAAAACAATTAAGACAATGGTAATAGGAATATACATGTTGATAATTCCCTTGAAAATTATCTATGTAAACAGATTAAATGCTCCAACCAAAACATGCTGACTGGCTGAATGGATACAAAAACATGACATATATGTGCTATCTACAAAAGAACCACTTCAGACCTAGGGACATAAGAGACTAAAAGCGAGGGGATGGAAAAAGATACTCCATGTAAATGGAAATCAAAATTCCATTGCTGGAGTAGCAATATTCATGTCAGATAAAATAGACTTTAAAATAAAGACTCTTACAAAAGATAAAGAAGGACATTACATAATCTTCAAAGGGTCAACCTAAGAAGATATAACAATTATAAATATTTATGCACAGTGGTGCTAGTGGCAAGAACCCACCTCCTAGTGCAGGAGACATAAGAGATGCAGGTTCAATCCCAGGTCAGGAAGATCTCCTGAAGAAGGCCTCACAGAGCACTCCAGTATTCTTGCCTGGAGAATCCCATGGACAGAGGAACCTGGCAAGCTACATAGGGTTGTAAGTAATTGGACACAACTGATGTGACTTAATACACACGCACATGTACCCAAGATAGGAACACTTCAATACATAAGGCAAATGCTGACAGCCATAAGAGGGAAAATGGACAGAAGCACAATAATAGTGGGGAACTTTAACACCCCAATTATTCCAATGGACAAAGCATCCAGACAGAAAATAAATAAGGAAACATAAGCTTTAAGTGACACAACAGACCAGACAGATTTAATTGTTATTTATAGGACATTCCATTCAAAAGTGGCAAAATACATTTTGTTCTCAAGTGCATGTGCAGCATTCTCCAGGGTAGATAATATCTTGGGTCACAAATCAAGCCTCAGAAAATTTAAGAAAATTGAAATCATATCAAGCATCTTTTCTGACCACAACACTATGAAATTCAAAATCAATTACAGGAAAAAAAAAAAAGCTGTTACACAAACAGTACACTGCTAAATAGCCAAGAACTCACTGGAGAAATCAGAGGAGAAACTTAAAAAATACCTAGAAACAAATGACAACAAAACATGATGACCTAAAACCTATAGGATGCAGCTAAAGCAGTTCTAAGAGGGGCGTTTATATCAATTCAGTCTCACCTCAAGAAGCAAGAAAAAACAATCTAGCCTTATACCTAATGACACTAGAAAAAGGAACAAAGAAAACCCAGAGTTAGTAGAAGGAAAGCATAAAGATCAGAGTAGAAATAAATGAAATATAAATGAAGAAAACAATAGCAAAGATCAATAAAAACAAAAGTTGGTTCTTTGAGAAGATGAAATTTATAAACCTTTTGCCAAAGTCATAAGGAAAAAAAGGAGAGGACTCGAATCAATAAAATTAGAAATGAAAAAGGAGGAATGACAATGGCACCACAGAAATATGATACAAAGGACTGATAAGACACTACTAAAAGCAACTATATAACAGTAAAATAGACACCCTGGAAGAAATAGACAAATTCTTGGGATGGCACAACTTTCCAAGACTGAATCAGGAAGAATTAGAAAATATAAACAGACCAATCACAAGCAATTAAATTGAAAGTGTAATTAAAAATCTTCCCCAAAAAGTCCAAGACCAGATGGCTTCACAGGCAGATTTTATCCAATATTTAGAGAAGAGCTAATACCTGTTCTCAAATTCTTGCAAAAATTGCAGAGGGAGGAACACTACCAAATTCATCCTATGAGGCTACCATCACCCTGATATGAAAACCAAAGATACTACAAAAAAGAAAATTACCAGCCAATATCACTGATGAACATAGATGCAAAAATCCCCCCCAAAATACTAGCAAACAGAATCCAACAGCATTAAATGGATCATACATTGTGATCAAGTAGAATTTATCCCAGAGATATAGGAATCCTTCAGTATATGCAAATCAATCAGTGTGATACACCACATTAACCAATTAAAGAATAAAAACCATATGGCTATCTCAATAGATGCAGTAAAAGCTTTTGGCAAAATTCAACACTCATTTATGATTTAAAAAAACAAACAAACCTCCCCCTATGCCCAGAAAGGAGGTATAGAGGGAATCTACTTCAACATAATAAAGGCCACATAAGAGAAACCTACAGCAGACATCATTCTCAATGATGAAAAACTGAAAGCATTTCCTCTGAGATCAGGAAGAAGACAAGGATGCCCACACTTAACACTCTTATTTAACATAGTTTGGGAAGTCCTGGCCATGGCAATCAAAGAAGAAAAAGGATACAAATTGGAAAAGAAGAAGTAAAATTGTCACTGTTTACAGATGACATTATACTATACATAGAAAATCTTAAAGATGCCACCAGAAAACTGCTAGAGCTAATCATCTCAGTAAAGTAGGAGAATATAAAATTAACACACAGACATTTCTTGCATTCCTATACACTATAATGAAATATTAGAAAAAAAATTAAGGAAACAATCCCATTTACCATTGCAACAAAAGAAATAAAATATCTAGGAATAAACCTACCTAAGGAGGCAAAAGACCTGTGCTCAAAAAACTATAAAACACTGATGAAAGAAACCAAAGATGACACAGCTGGAGAGATACACTTGTTCTCGGATGTGAAGAATCAATATTGTGAAAATGACCATCTGACCCAAAGCAATCTACAGATTCAATGCAATCCCTATCAAATTACCCATGATGTTTTTCACAGAATTAGAACAAAAAAATTGGCAATGTGTATGGAAACACAAAAGACCTCGAATAGCAAAGCAATCTTGAGAAAGAAAAACAGGGCTGGAGGCATCAGTCTCTCTGACTTCAGACTATACTACAAAGCTACAGTAATCAAGATGGTATGGTATTGGTATGAAAATGGAAATATAGATCAATGGTAGAGGATAGAAAGCCAGAGATAAACCCACATACCTATTATCACCTAATGTATGACAAAGGAGGCAAGGAGGCAAGAATATACAATGGAGAAAAGACAGATCTCTTCAATAAAGGGTGCTGGATGGCTCCATGTAGTTCAGTTCAGTTCAGTTCAGTCACGCAGTCGTGTCCGACTCTTTGCGACCCCATGAATTGCAGTACGCCAGGGCTCCCTGTCCATCACCAACTCCCGGAGTTCACTCAGACTCACGTC
>SJXQ01004097.1:0-148114 GCA_006408695.1 Aepyceros melampus | reverse complement strand
AAAAAACAAAGTCTGACACTGTTTCTACACAGACTGGTTCCAAATAGGAAAAGGAGTACGTCAAGGCTCCATGTAAAAGAATGAAATTAGAATACTTCCTAACACCATACACAAAAGTAAATTCAAAATGCATTAAAACCTAAATGTAAGACTGGACACTATAAAACACTTAGAGGAAAACAGGAAAAATACTCTTTGACATAAATTACAGCAAGATCTTTTTTGACTCACCTTCTGGAGTAGTGAAAACAAATGGGACCTAATTAAACTTAAAAGCTTTTTCACAGTGAACTATAAACAAGATGAAAAAACATCCTACAGAGTGGAAGAAAGTATTTACAAATGAAGCAATGGACAGAAGTTTAATCTCCAAAATATACAAATAGTTCATGAAGCTCAGGACTTCCCTGGTGACTTAGACAGTAAAGCAGCTGCCTACAATGCGGGAGACCTGAGTTCAATCCCTGGGTTGGGAAGATCTCCTGGAGAAGGACGTGGCAATCCACTCCAGTATTCTTGTCTGGAGAATCCCATGGACAGAGGAGCCTGGTGGGCTACAGTCCATGGGGTCACAAAAAGTCAGACACGACTGAGTGACTTCACTTTCTTTCTTTCGTGAAGCTCAGTATCAAAAAAATGGACAACCTAATCAAAAAATGGGTGAAAGACTTACATAGACATTTCTCTAAAGTAGACATACAGATTGCCAAGAGGCACGTGAAAAGATGCTCACCATCACTAATTATTGGAGAAATGCAGACCAAAACTACAATGAGGTACTACCTCACACCAGTCAGAATAGCCAACATCAAAAAATCTATAAACAGTAAATGCTGGAGAGGGTGTGGAGAAAGTTGACATTGCCACTATGGAGAATGGTATGCTGCTGCTGCTAAGTCACTTCAGTTGTGTCTGACTCGGTGCAACCCTGTAGACGGCCTCCTACCAGGCTCCTCTGTCCCTGGGATTCTCCAGGCAACAACACTGGAGTGGGTTGCCATTTCCTTCTCAAGTGCATGAAAGTGAAAGTGAAAGTGAAGTCGCTCAGTTGTATCCAACTCTTAGTGACCTCATGGACTACAGCCTACCAGGCTCCTCTGTCCATGGGATTTTCCAGGCAAGAGCACTGGAGTGGGGTGCCATTGCCTTCTCCGATGGAGAATGGTATAGAGCTCCTTAAACTAAAAGTAGAACTACCATAGGACCCAACAATTCCACTATTGAGCATATACTCTGAGAAAACCATAATTCAAAAAGACACATGTACCCCACTGTTCATTGCAGCACTGTTTCCAGTAGCCAAGACATGGAAACAATCCAAGTGTCCATTGACAGATGAATGGATAAAGAAGATGTGGTACATATATACAACAGAATATTAGCCACAATAAGGAATGAAACTGGGTCATTTGTAGAGATGTGAATGGACCTAGAGTCTATCATACAGAGTGAAGTAAGTCATAAAGAAAAAAACAGTGGTATATTAACACAAGTATGTGGAGTCTAGAAAAATGGTACAGATGATCCTAGTTTCAGGACGGGAATAGAGACACAGACATAGAGAAGGGACTTATGGACACAGCGGGAGAAAGGGAGGGTGGGATAACCTGGGAGATTAGGTTTGACCTAAATACACTACCATGTGTAAAATAGATAGCTAGTGGGAACCTGTAGTGCAGCATTCAGTGGTCTGTGATGACCTAGATGGCTGGGATGGGGGTACAGTGGGAAGGAGGTCTTTGACGATATATGTGTGCATATAACTGATTTACTTTTTTGTATACCAGAAATAAATGCCACATTGTAAAGGAATTATACTCCAATAATAAAAATAAAAGAACAAATTAGACTGTTTTTTGAACTTGACACCAAAGCAAAGACAACAAAAGGAAAAATAAACAAGTGGGACTACATCAAACTAAAAAGCTTTTCCACAGCAAAGAAAACTATCAACAATATGCAAAGGCAACCTACAGAATGGGAGAAAATATTTGCAAATCATATATTTGATAATTTGATGAATGGTTATACCCAAAGTATATAATGAACTATACAACTTAAAAGCAAAAAAAAAATTTTTTTTTTTTAAAAATGAGCAGAACAGAACAGACATTTAAAAAAAAGACATCCTTATATGGTCAACACAAAAAGAGGCTCAACATCACTAATCATTAAGGAAATGCAAATCAAAACCACAGTAAGATATTACCTCATACCTATTGTGTGACTATCATCAAAAAGACAAGAGGTAAGTGTTGGTGAGGATTTGGAGAACAAAGAACCCTTGTGCACTGTTGGTGGGAATGTAAACTGTGCAACCACTAAGGAAAACTGTATGGATGTTTCTCAAAAAATTAAAAATAGAACTATAATCTGACCTAGCTATCCCACCTCTGGATATATATATATATCCAAAGGAGGAAATCACTCCCTCAAAGAGATATCTGTACTCCCATGTTCTTTGCAGTATTACTTAAAGTAGCCCACATAAGAGAACAGTCTGTGTCCATCAGCAGGTAAGTGAATAAAGAAAGTATGATCTAGATCTAAATCTAAATCCAAATTAGACATCTGTATCTAAAATGTCATATTATTCAGCCATAAGACGGAAAGAAATCTTGCCATTTGAAACAACATAGAGGGACATTGAGGGTCTTATGCTGAGTGAGCAAGACAAAGACACATACTTTATGATCTCACTTATATGTGTAATCTAAGCAAAATGAACTCATATCAGCTGAAGATATTGGTGGTTTCCAGAGGAAGGGGGTGGGGTGGGGGAAGTTAGTGAGTGTGATCAAAAGGTACAAATTTCCAGTTATAATAAATAAGTTCTGGGTATGTAATCTACAGTATGGTGACTATAGTTAACAATAATGTATATTTGAAAGTTGCTTAGAGTAGATATTAAAAGTTCTCATAACTAGAAAAAAATTATAACTTTGAGGTGATATATGTTCACTAAGCTTATTGTTGGAGAAGGCAATGGCACCTCACTCCAGTACTCTTGCCTGGAAAATCCCATGGACGGAGCAGCCTGGAAGGCTGCAGTCCATGGGGTCGCTGAGGGTTGACATGACTGAGCGACTTCACTTTCACTTTTCACTTTCATGCATTGCAGTAGGAAATGGCAACCTACTCCAGTGTTCTTGCCTGGAGAATCCCAGGGATAGGGGAGCCTGGTGGGCTGCCATCTATGAGGTCGCACGGAGTCGGACACGACTGAAGCGACTTAGCAGCAATAGCAGCAAGCTTATTATGGAAATCATTTTGTGGTATCAATATAAATCATTATGTTATATACCTTAAACTAAAATAATCTTATGTGTCAATTATATCTCAATAAGACTGGAAAAAAAGTGATCTAAAGTCAATGAGGATATCTTTTAATCAGTGATTATACATACTAATATTCACCAGTAGATTATTAGCTATTTATGGGCACAGTGCTTTCTCATACATAAATATTGATACTTAATTGATTTGTTAAAAAAAGTTAGGAGTATAACAACAATAACAATAGCACATAGTGCTTCCTCTGTGCCAGGCACTGCTCTAAGTGCTTTATATGTATGGGTGCCTTCAATCTTTATAACCATCTATGAGGTGTATGTACTTTTATCTTCATTTTACGTATGAAGCACAGAGAAGTGAAATAACTTTTTCAAAGTTTAAATAACAGTGATTGGTTTTCAACTCAACACGTTCATCCAATGTGTGTTCTTATCTATTATTCTATGTTTAGAGTGACCACATCATCTATTATTCAGACTGGGACACTTTTGAAAGTAATAATAACTACTTCTTGAAAACACCTTCACCTCTCAAATCACAGGCTGACAAGAATATTTTGAAAGTCTAAATATCACCATGAAGGGCAAATCCAAGTTTTCTGGGGCCTTAATGTGATTTTGAGGGCTTTCAGAAAAAGGACATGAAGCTGTGAATGCTGTGTACATCAAAGTGAATTTTTAAAATTAAATTTATTTAGTTTTACTTGAGGGATAATTGCCTTATTGTGTTGGTTTCTGCCAAACATCAGTATGGATCAGCCATAGGTATAGCTATGTTCCCTCCCTCTTGAACATCCCTCCCATCCCACCCCTCTAGGTTGTTACAGAGCCCAGGTTTGAGGTGAATTTTTTTTTTTTTGAACAAAAAGAAATCACAACAAATTAGTGGAAACTTGAGGATCCAAGTTCCTTTCTTCTGAGATCTATTTGGGAAATACAGATTTCCCAAGCACACCAGAAACCTGTGCTTGCAGCTTGCCTTCCCTCTTCACTTGGAACATTCTGTAACTTCACAGGCGATGCAAATCAGGGGCCTTGAAATCAACGCTTCATTACGTTTATGGTAGATCTACTCTGCTTATCATTTTCAGGTCATTGGGAAAATAAATTGAGCACCTAGAATGTTTGTGGTGCTCACTGCTTGATAAGATAAATAGCATTTTACAGTAACGTGTCCAGAGATCTCCATAGACACATCAGAATGGCCACTATACAATTCTCTGATCCCAGCCAGTTACCACTTAGATCCCCTGGAATCTATAAGAACAGTTCCTACCCAGGAAGGTGTTTGGGGGACTTGTGAATGGGTTGAGCTGGTTCTGTTTTTGGTATGGGCTCACCACTGGTCAGTGTGTTATTTTGACATGACCCTCTCTCTTCCTATTGATCTCTTTGACTCTCTCTTCTAGGTCAGAGATGATTTCATAAACTTTGGTTCCTAGCCTTAAAATGGCTGTTTCTGTGAAAATGTGATTCTGCAAGGTCTGGTCCCCTTATATCTAGGAATCTCGTGATGCCATATGCATTAGCAACATTAGATTCACTAATAAAGGACACAGAAGGCAAATGCTCCCTACAAAATGATCATTTATTTGTGGTTATGTATGGATTTGAATGCTCTCAGAAGCATAAATTAGATTCTTGTTAATGTTCACCTATTGTGCAGTACCAACTCCATTCACTTCCTCTTCCTGCTCCAGTCCTCCACATCTTTCCTCACCCCCATCCCCTTAATCTTCTAGGACAGCCAGCAGCCAGCGCAGTAGTTTGGGTTAGGAAATCATTTCAGGCTGCTGCTACTTCTTCTTCTTCTTCTTTTTTTTTTTTTTTGAGGTGGTAAGTGGAGGGATAGTGCCTCCCCTGTCTCACAGGAATTTTTTTCTGTGATAACCAACCCCCACTGTTTCCCTACAAAAACAAGTATGAGAAATGGGAATCAAAAAAGTTCCTCCTAAATGTTCTAATAAAGGACAGGAAGTCTGAAATCCGAAGCTAGCTACTGCCTGTCAGCCCAAGTTGTTCATTATATTCCTGTTTGTCTTGTTTAGCTTATACATCCCCTGGGCAAGAGGCCAGGTCGTTTTATTACAATACCCATCGGTCTGTCAACACCCTCTAAATTCTCTAAATTAAAGCAAATGCTCTTCTCAGATGGCACTTTTTGATCACGTCTCGACACCCAGACTGCTTAGGACTGAAAGGTTTGCGTTGACTATGACATCATTAAAATGGACTGAACCCAAAATGACTGGGATGTTCTTGAGAAAATTCATTTTCTCATCCTGACATGGGCTGCAGAAGACACATTGAAGCTGTAAAACACAGCTTGGAAATGACTAGGCTAATTTTAGAACCCGTTTACACAGCTGCTCCACTGAAAAGCTGACTTTCATTGTAATTCTTGCTCTGGGAGGACCTGCCTTTTATTTAATTAAAAATGATCGGCAAGGCAGGCTTCTGATATAGCAAGATCCACAGTAAAACTGCAAGGCGAGTGGAGTTGCAGTAGCTCTGTGACATTCTGCTTTATTAGATGTCAGTTTATAATTAAAAGTTTGAGTGGCAGAACTCTTGAGTACCCAGAAAAATGGTTTTGAGGATCTTAATTATTTCCAGCCATCTTTCCAGAGAATATATGAGATTGTGAGATTTGATGTGGGGGGAGACATTTGGCATTGCCCAAACATTCCCTTTGAAAACTGCAGAAATGGGAAATTCTCTAGGATTTAGAACCCAGGAGAAAGAAATTCATATTTTGAAATACAATTGAGATTATCTCCTAGTAGGGGAAGGAGTTTACGTGTTTGAAGCAATAGATACTAGAAGCAAAACAAAAGGAGTCAAAATCCTAGGGAAAGATATCAGTCCTGGCTATGAAGTTAATTAGAAAAAGAAAAGTGCTTTTCCCTTCCAGTTATGCTTATTATTACTGACACTATGGTATTCATTTTATGGAAATGTTTCATAGAAAAATCTAAATTTTATTTTAAAATGTTATGAGATTTTTTCCTCCTCTTTGTACAAACTAATACAATTTATTGAACATTGGGAGTCATCAAATGCTTTTTTTTTTTATCACTTATGTACCCAGAACAGGATTAATCAAAATCATCAAATGTCTTTCTCATAAGGGCTATTTATATGTCTGAAACTTGCATTTCACAAGTTAGTAATAGAAATAAAAGGAATTTCTGGGAAAACTAACTCAGTTGTTAACCTTATTAGCAAATTACATAGTATAATGTTCACATGTACTTCATATTAATATAATCAAAGCTTTTTACAATTTATTTAAGATCGCTAACTTCAACGTTACCACATTTTAAAGATCTAGTCAAGTTCAAATAATAAAACTATCAACAAGATTGCAGTTGAATCTATGTCAAGGCTATTTTAGTGGATTAAAGTTAGGTTCATTACTTCCTGTTACCTAATATTGTTTAATATAGAGACTGATTAACTGATAAGACAGAAACAATGTAAAGAGAGATTACATATTCCAAAAGGCAGTAGATCTATTTGATGATTTGGAGTCTTTGCATCCTTGTTTTCTCAAAGGAAATAGTAGTAAGCAAAGAGAAAATATCCTTTTTTTTTTGCCATCATATTAATAGCTGACTGAAATTTCTGCAAATTCAGTTTGAAAGTCAAGTTCAGAAATTATTAAGCCATATTAGTTTCCAGCAACCTCAGACTGGCACATTTTTAGAACTGTCTGATAATTCAAATGTGGGAGGTAAATTACAGATTTAAATGAAGTACATGTGGTGTGTGGAGATGACTTTTTTACTTTGCAAGTTCTCCACTAATTAGATCCCAGGAGGTGAATGAGAGTTATTGTTGTTCTTCTAGATTCAGCTTTAAACAAGTGAACCAGCAGAGTTAGTCACCTATGGGCATTCAGACAAGGTATTGTTTAGAATACCCTCCCTCATCAAAGAAAGAAAAGGAGAAAGAATACATCATATAGGAGATAAACTAACTTTGGTTGACAAAATGTGCTTTCAAATGTTTTATTACATCATCTCCTTAGAATCATCACCATTTTAGAATCATAAAGTTAAATAATATATTTTCTTTCAAAAAGTCTGGCACAACCTTTAAAAATACTTTAACTTGAGAGTAAGTCCAAGTTACTCCATGTTTTGGGAAATAAGCTCTGAGAGTCTGAGGTGGCAGAATTATGAAAGCTGAAGAGACCGTTAAGCATGTTGACAGAGAGCCTCTCAGCTGCCTGTTGGAGAACAATGTCCCTCATCAAGTCCTTATCCAAATTCTGTACTCTGCTAGCCAGCTTGGCTAAGTCCCTCTCATCAGGTTAATTAGTAATGTTGGGAAAAATAAGAGGCTATTGAAGAAATTATTGATCTCTGCAGTGTGTGTTTGAAAGACCAGATTGTGCTTTAAAATTCTTGGCACAAAGCAGTACTCTTTTTTCTTTATCATTTTTTCACTGTAATGGACAATATGTGTTTTTAATTTGTTTCCTTCAATTCCATAAAACAGCACTCAAGCCCTATTGGGATGAATTAAGCCTTTCCCTTCTTCCAGTTTCAACGATTACATGTGTTAGTGCATCCTCTAAAAGTAGTCAGCCTGTATATCGATAAGAATCATTGTAATAGCATTAATGCTATGCTTAGTCAGTCCTGTGTGACTCTTTGTGGCCACGTGGACTGTAGTCTGACAGGTTCCTCTGTCCATGGGGATTCTCCAGGCAAGAATACTGGAGTGGGTTGCCATGCCCTTCTCCAGGGAATCTTCCCAACCTGGGGATCGAACCCAGGTCTCCCACATTGCAGGCAGATTCTTTATTATCTGAGCCATCAGGAAAGCCCAATAGCATTGCTATGTTAATGAATTCATTCAAGAATGTCAGATCATGTACTTGAATCACTCATGGTTCTGGAAGTAAGAGTGAATGAAGCACAGTTCCCCTCCTTTGAGGGACTACTGAGGCAGTGCAACAAAGTTGTGCTACAATGAGGGACAATAGAGGGACAGTTCAGTCCAGTCACTCAGTCGTGTCCGACTCTTTGCGACTCCATGAACTGCAGCACGCCAGGCCTCCCTGTCCATCACCAACTCCTGGAGTTCACCCAAACCAATGTCCATTGAGTTGCTGATGCCATCCAACCATCTCATTCTCTGTCGTCCCATTCTCCTCCTGCCCTCAATCTTTCCCAGCATCAGGGTCTTTTCAAATGAGTCAGCTTTTCACATCAGGTGGCCAAAGTATTGCAGTTTCAGCTTCAACATCAGTCCTTCCAGTGAACACCCAGGACTGCTCTGCTTTAGGATGGACTGGTTGGACCTCCTTGCAGTCCAAGGGACTCTCAAGAGTCTTCTCCAACACCACAGTTCAAAAGCATCAATTCTTTGGTTCTCAGCTTTCTTTATAGTCCAGCTCTCACATCCATACGTGACTACTGGAAAAACCATAGCCTTGACTAGACAGACCTTTGTTGACAAGGTAATGTCTCTGCTTTTGACTAAATAGACCTTTGTTGACAAGGTAATGTCTCTGCTTTTGAATATGCTATCTAGGTTGGTCATAACTTTCCTTCCAAGGAGTAAGCATCTTTTAATTTCATGGCTGCAATCACCAGCTGCAGTGATTTTGGAGCCCCCCAAAAATAAAGTTTGCTACTGTTTCCACTGTTTCCTCATCTATTTCCCATGAAGTGATGGGCCCGGATGCCATGATCTTTTTTTCCGAATGTTGAGCTTTAAGCCAACTTTTTCACTCTCCTCTTTCATTTCATCAAGAGGCTCTTTGTTCTTCTTCACTTTCTGCCATAAGGGTGGTGTCATCTGCATACCTGAGGTTATTGATATTTCTCCTGGCAATCTTGATTCCACTTGTGTTTCTTCCAGCCCAGCATTTCTCATGATGTACTCTGCATAGAAGTAAATAAGCAGGGTGACAATATACAGCCTTGACATACTCTTTTCCTATTTGGAACCAGTCTGTTGTCCCATGTCCAATTCTAACTTGCTCCCTGACCTGTATACAGGTTTCTCAAGAGGCAGGTCAGGTGGTCTGGTATTCCCATCTCCTTCAGAATTTTCCACAGTTTCTTGAGATTCACACAGTCAAAGGCTTTGGCATAGTCAATAAAGCAGAAATAGATATTTTCCTGAAGCTCTCTTGCTTTTTTGATGATTCAGCAGATGTTGGCAATTTGATCTCTGGTTTCTCTGCCTTTTCTAAAACCAGCTTGAACATCTGGAAGTTCTTGGTTCATGTATTGCTAAAGCCTGACTTGGAGAATTTTGATGATTACTTTACTAGCATGTGAGATGAGTGCAATTGTGTGGTCATTTGAGCATTCTTTGGCATTGGAATGAAAACTGACCTTTTCCAGTCCTGTGGCCACTGCTGAGTTTTCCAAATTTGCTGGCATATTGAGTGCATCACTTTCACAGCATCATCTTTTAGGATTTGAAATAGCTCAACTGGAATGCCATCACCTCCACTAGCTTTGTTCGTAGTGATGCCTCCTAAGGCTCACTTGACTTCACATTCCAGGATATCTGTCTCTAGGTGAGTGTGAGTGATCACACCATCATGATTATCTGGGTCATGAAGATCTTTTTTGTACAGTTCTTCTGTGTATTCTTGCCACCTCTTCTTAATATCTTCTGCTCTGCTAATGCAATGGTGGTAGACACTTGCCTGTATTCATGTTAATATAATCCCCAGGAAAACCCAGAGAGACAGCTATTATTAGCCCCATTTTACAGCTGAGGAAACTGAAGCAAAAGAGATTAAGTAGCTTGTCCAGTGTCACATATCAGCAAATGGTTGACCCAGTCAGCCTGGCACATGAGCTGCTTAATTTCTGCTCAGGAGGACATTGGTTCCACTTTGAACCCCATTATTTACTGTCTCCACTCTCCCTGCCCCACTCGGTATCAGCAACAAGCCAACCCTGCAAGGTCCACAGCGGTACCTGTACTTCATGACTTTTCTTGTCGGGCCTGGCTTTTGCCCCCCAACCCCCAACCCTGTTTCTTTTTCCAGATTTATACTGCAAGAATTGGGTTGGCAGATTACATGTATGGACATCCACCTTATGATACCTTCCTGGTTGGGCTACGCTATGTAGATAATGCATGCCAGTAATAAAATATTCATTTGACTTCCAGGTTTGAGCTTTCAAGTAGTATTGAGCGCATTGTTTTGAAGGATCTTGAGTTCTGCGACAGTGACTGAAGAGGTTTATATTTGTAACATTCCCAAGGGTGTATAAACTGTAAACAGGGAAATTTACACTGACTTAGTTGTGGCTTTAAGACTAGAATTCGTTTTAGGTCCACAGACATCCTTATGTAAGAGAAGCTAGGAAACAGTTATTCTTTAAATATACAATAATGAGATACACATTGCTTTTCCTGGCTTTGGGCAGTTATTATTTGTTTTCTGGAAATGAGTTGTGTGTATATTAATTCAGTAATAGAACAATTCCAAGAGTTATCTTAGAAATGAAATGGAACAGAGAGTGTTTCAGTAGGTCACCTTGATAGTGTAGGCAAGGTTTCTGATCATTGGCCCAGAGAGTGAGTAATAGAATTAGAAAGGAGCCTAGAAATTATTTAATTCCCCATTTTTCAAACTTCAAGTCAGTTGAGTACCTCTTTCTCAAGATTTAAAAAACATACCCATGTAACTAGCACTGTATATTATTTATTTAACATTTCTCTTTAGATCAACTTCTTGTTTTTATTTAAATTGCATTATACCGTAAAGAAAATCAGTTTTGTATGCCATAAAGAGAAATATAGATATAACTAAATCAGTAAAGATAAAGCAATATGTTAATTCTAGATAGCGACTTGGTCTTTGGAGAGCTCTGAAGTTAAGGCCTGCCCTCTCTTTCTGAAAAAAGGAGATTTGCTTTTATTATGGAGGTGTCAAATCTGTACTAGCAACAAGCTGAGACTTCCTCCTTACCTTAGAAAAGTTAAAAAGGGCATTGAAAAGGAAATAGCTTTCTTACTAAGAGATTCAATGTTATTTAGCACTTTTTATAGCTCAGATGGTAAAGAATCTGCCTGCAATGCAGGAGATCTGAGTTCGCTACTTGGGTCAGAAAGATCCTTTGGAGAAGGAAATGGCAGTCCATTCCAGTATTCTTGCCTGGAGAATCCCATGGACAGAGGACCCTGGTGAGCTACAGTCCTTGGGGTCGCAAAGAGTCAGACACAGCTAAGTGACTAACACACATACCAGCTCATTTACTACTTCCACCATTATAGATCCCAAAGTTTGGAAGACATTGACTTAGTTTAATCTCCTTAGTTTTCAAAGTAGAAAATCTAGATTTCACAAAGATGAATTTTTGGGCAAGTCAGCCCTGGAACCTGTCCCTTGATCCCCATTTTCCCCAAACACCTTCTCCCTGCAATTGAAACAACACAAAAGAGGGATGCTTTTTAGTGGTAACCTGTCAACTTAGGGCATGGTCCATCTGAACTCTCCTATAATTAGGTACCGATAATGTTTTTGGTAATGGAGCACTGTTGCTTTCCTGCCTTCTTTGGGTAGATTTACTATTCCTTTTACATTTCTGCTTGCTTATTTGTATATATTTATTTGTATTTGAACACAACACAGCAAATGAATTTTGGAGGTTCTCAAAATTAAAAGACTGAATTCAACTCAACATCAGCAAATCAGCAATAACAGTAAGTACAATTCCTGCTCCACTCTCACCCCTGCTACACTGCCTGTGGTGAAGTGATGAACAGCTGGAGTTTTACTATTACCCAGGGAATGGTTCATTTTGACCTTGTCAGAGTCTACCTGCTTGCTATTCCTAGTATGGTACCTCTTTTCATCAGAGAACTTGAAACAATTATTATATTATGCTCTTTAAAACCTGGCTACTTCCCAGGTGGCTCAGATGGTTAAGTGTCTGCCTGCAATGTGGGAGACTTGGGTTCGATCCCTGGGTCCAGAAGATCCCCTGGAAAGGAAATGGCAACCCACTCTAGGAGGAGCCTGGCAGGCTACAGTCCATGGGGTAGCAAAGAGTCAGATATGACTGAGCGACTTCACTTTCACTTTTCTTTCTTTAAAATTAAAACTAAAGTATGGCTTAGTGCCACACCAAAGCAATACACTGGGAGTTAGAGGAGAGGGCTAAGGCAGGTTATAATTTTCTCTGAGACATATTTCATCACATTTTTTTAAAGGAATTTTACACTTTACATCTCACTGTGAAAGAAAAGAGCAGCTGCCCAAAGAAGGCAGGTTTACAATCACAAAAAGCTTCTGAGTTTTAAGGGTCTGTTTTCTGAAAATAAGTATTATTCTTTTTGGGTCTTCCTGATATCGTTACCCTTATTCTTTTTTTTTTTTTTTAACTCTAACACCTCTCTTTCATTTAGTAATATCTCTTGAAGTCCTTTCTATATCACTTTGTATAGAAATACCTTTTCTTTTCTTGCCTAGTATTCTATAGTATGGATATGCTATAATTTATTTATCAGTTCAGTTCAGTTGCTCAGTCGTATCCGACTCTTTGTGACCCACATGAATCAATCGCAGCATGCCAGGCCTCCCTGTCCATCACCAACTCCCGGAGTTCACTCAGACTCACACCCATTGAGTTCATGATGCCATCCAGCCATCCATCCATCTTCTGTTGTCCCCTTCTCCTCCTGCCCCCAATCCTTCCCAGCATCAGAGTCTTTTCCAATGAGTCAACTCTTCACATGAGGTGGCCAAAGTACTGGAGCTTCAGCTTTAGCATCATTCCTTAGTCCTCTATTTATAGCTGTCTTGTATTTTTACAGACTTGTACAGACATGCACTATTAAACCATTGATTCTGTAAATATCTTTACACCTATATAAATTCCTTTGTGCTTTTGTCATTAGCGTAAATTCCTAGAAGTCAAATTCCTGGATCAAGGAATATATCCAAATAAAGAATTGAACAGATTTTGCTCAGTTTCCCTCTTAGAGGTGTACCAATTTTATTTCCATCACAGAGTGTGTATTTTCCTTGATCTTAAACCTCATACTTTTCAATCTTTGAAAATCTTATACATAATAACATTTTTCCTATAGTTTTAATTTGCATTTCTTGTACTGTAAGAGTTGTTTGAGCAACTCTCCACAGGTCTAATAGTCGTGGGCATTTCATTTTCTGTTAGTTATCTAAGTCTTGCCCTTTTATCCTTAGGTTCTTGGTCTTTCTCTGTTGATTACCCAGAGAACATATGTTAAGAAAAACAGCTTTTGGCCTGTTATATGAATTACAAATATTTATTTTTCACTTTTGTGATTGGTATTTTCTTTTCCTGGTCTTTTATTATTTTTGTTCAATGTAGCAACTTTTGACTTTTATCTGTTTGTATTTATTGTCTTTTTCTAAAGTCTGGGATTTCATCATTCTTAGAAAAACTTTCCCTGTATCATAAAAATAAATTCTCCCATGTTGTTTTCAGCATTTTATGGTTTCAATGTTTACTATTAAAATTCTTATGTATCTAGAATCTATTTTGATATAAAGTGTGAAATATGGATCCAACTTTTTCCTTTTGATCCAGATTAGCATTCATTCTTTATCCAGTCATTTGTATTTTATTCACTAATATAGACTTCATTTGGAGAAGGAAATGGCAACCCACTCTAATGTTCTTGCCTGGAGAATCCCAGGGACGGGGGAGCCTGGTGGGCCTCCGTCTATGGGGTTGCACAGAGTTGGACATGACTGAAGCAACTTAGCAGCTGTAGCAGCAGCATAGACTTCATTACATAAAACTACTATATGCATTCTAGCTATTGTCAAACTTCCTCTTCTTAACACTTTGTGTTATATTTTACTATAAAAAGTTAACACAAACTTAGTGTTAAAACAATATAAATTTATTATAATCTTACCTTTCTGGAGGTCAATAGTCTGATATGGGTGTCACTGACTAAAATCAAGATGTCCGCTGACCTGCATTTTTTTAAAGCTGTAGGGGAGAATCCATTTCCTTGCTTTTTACAGTTTCAAGAGATTGCTGAATTCCTTGGCTCATAGCCCCCCCTACCCCCACCCCTTGATCTTCAGAGCCAGCAATGGCTGGTGGAGTCTTTCTCATATTGCATCACCCAGACATAGCTCTTCTTCCTACTCCTTCCACTTTCAAGGCCCCTTGTGATTACAATGGACTTCCCTGGTAGCTCATCTGGTGAACAATCTGCCTGCAATTCAGGAGACCTTGGTTTGATTCCTGGGTCGAAAAGATCTGCTGGAGAAGGGATAGGCTACCCAGTGCAGTATTCTTGGGCTTCCCTGGTGGCTCAGCTGGTAAAGAATCTGCCTGCAATGTGGGAGACCTGAGTTCTATCCCTCGGTTGGAAAGATCTCCTAGAGAAAGAAAGGGCTACCCACTCCGGTATTCTGGCCTAGAGAGTTCCATGGACTGTCCATGGAGTCACAAAGAGTCAGACATGACTGAATGAGTTTCACTTTCACTTGTAATTACATTGGACTCACCAGGATAATCCAGGAAAGGCTCTCTATTTTAAGATGAGTTGATTAGTAAATTTCTTTGCATCTGCAACCTTAATTCCCTTTGCCCCTTAATGTAACAAAGTTACAATTTCAAGTGGTTGTCTGTTGGGGAACATTATTGTGCCTAATACAGTCCTTTCTTCAAAGTTATGTCTTTATACATTTAAAAGTAAAATATATCTTGAACAAAATATGGATTGTTGTAAGGAGATTATCAATTACATTTTAAAATTTATTACTATTTAGTAATCTTCTATGTGTTTTTGGTATTTGAATGTGAAGCTTACAGAGATATTAATCAATGGTTTAGTAGGTGGATTTTATAAAGTTTGGTTGTGCTTTTCAATCCACTGCTCTTTCCTTCTCTCCCCTAGTCCTTTCTCTCCACATTTCCCCTGTATTTCCTTCTACTCAAAGCTCTTCCTATAATTACCGACAAAAGTCAAGCTTAACACTTCCAGTAGGAGCTTCAGATCCTGAGTTTTAGGGAGAAAAGGATATATTCTACTTTAGATTTACTCTTTTATTTTTTGGATTTACTTTTGTTTTGGCCTAATCTAAAAAGATCCAGATTCTGAATTCAATCATTACATCAACAGATATTACAATTTGGTACCTACTGTGTGCAAAAGTGTTTTCAAATAAGTCAAAACATTTTATGTATGGTTTCTGTTTTCGGAGAGGCAAGATGAAGCTATTAAACCAGCATACGAGTAATGTAATAATACTGATTGACAAGACAGGAAATATCACAGGCAGCACATGATCAATGATTAATGGGCAAATCAGTGGAACAGGAAATGAATGTAATGAGTTCAGAGAAAGGATAACTCTTTGTGTTGTGTGTACCCCACACTCATATATTACCCACTACCACTTAATTAACTCCATCAAGCATACCCCCAAAGCCACTGCAGTTCTCTGTATCGTCATTAACCTGTTCTTGCAGAAGGAAAAATCTTGGTGCCAGATGCAAGTAAGGTTATAAAATTCATGCTCATTTTTGGAGGAATTATGACTATTTTCAGAAATCTGGGGCTCATAGGGTTATTTTCAGGAGTCAGCATTAAGTGCTCATGGTGAGTGCTCAGCAAATATTTATTAAAATGAAATGATATGACTCAGCTCTTTCTATTTCTCCCACTTTCCTAATTTTTTGCTATCTTAATTTTTTTATGACTCTATCTTTACCATCTGAGCCACCAGGGAAGCCCACCTATGATTTTATCTTTGAGGGATTTTTCAAGTTATCTGTATGACTTAATTTAAAATCAGTGGTGGATTTAATTTACATGGTGTTTTTTTGTCATTAATGGGCATTAAATAAAATCCAGCCTTATATCATTTTAATTTAGATTTTCCATCAAAGGACCACCACTTTCATTAATCTCAAATTATGAATGTCTCTATGGGATGGGTTCATTTGACTTTAATTATTTAATTTTAGCTTCTCCTAAGAAATTTAAAACTATAGAAGACTTTTTTTAAAAGGATTTTTTTTTTTTTTGGCCTTATTAGTTTAAGAAGAAAGGGTAGAGTTTTCAAAGCATAGACTTTGTTCGTTAGTAATTATTTATATCCTGACTTGTTCCCTGGTAATCATGTTTTTGCTAGATATGTATTGCTTTTAAAAGTTTTAATTGGACTGTTTTTGACACTGAAAAAAAACTTTCTATAAAACAACCTGATTCTGTTGTATGACTCTTAATTTCTTGCCTTCCTAACATTGATATTTTCTTTCTGTTATTTATAATTGCATTTTATAACAACAGTGATAATTCAGTTTTATATTTACATATGTAATCTCTACGTAATCCTCACAACAGTCCTGCTGATATGAGTGACAGGGTGAGAAAATTCAGAGAGCAACTGGTGGTTAAGTTGCAGCTAAGTCTCATGAAGCTGTGGAGCTGAGTGTGTTAATGATAAGATTTTTCTGTCTGTGCAATCTCTTCCTTCCTCATCATAACATGTCTCCACCTGATCCTTCACTCTGTTATGTGTCTCTCTCTCCAGTGTTCTCACCTCAGTAAGATTAAACTACTTGACAATGGAAAGTGTTTTGGCTAGCAGATAACCAGAAATTCTTTTATCTCCTGTCTCATATTATCATTAGCATCAATTATCCACTTTGTAGAGAACATTGTGTTGATGCACACGTGTTATTTTCATGCACACGTTTGCAAAGGAAGAAAGCAAGGGGCTAGGAGGAAGGTGACTGGGCCTGGCTAGCTGCTTACCAAATCCTTTTTCCTCATCTTCCTGCTAGACTGTATCTTCCAGTCTCTTTTGTGATAGGTGCTTGTCAAGTAACAAAATGATAGAGGATGAGTGCTTGTGGGATTGATGTGTGCTGTTTCTAGGTTGGCCTCTTACCAGCCTCCTATATGTGATCCTCTCTAATCTCTCCCTAACAGACACCAGAGATTAACATCTGAAGTGAGCCTGGAAACATGGCATTGAAGATGGTAAAGACACAGTATGGAAGGAGCCTGGGTCTCTGAATCACTGCTTGGAAGAATCCTCTGCTTTCTGTTTTTGTTTTTTCTGTAAACAAAGACACACTTCTCTTGAGTTGAAGTATTTGGTCATTTTGTTATGGCAGCTAATATTAACTTAATGGGAACACTCCTGTCTGCCAAAATTAGGCTCCAATTTCTTCTTTTATAAAATGAAAGAATTTGCCATACTGGCCTCCTTGCTCTTTCCCAAACACACCGAACATTCAGGACTTACTGTTTCTTCGGCTTGAAAACTCTTTTCTCAGAAATTCACGTGACTTGCACCCTCCATCTTCAGTTCAGCCCAAATGTGATCTTATCAGTGAGGCCTCACTGGCCACTAAGTAAAATGACATTTCCTCTCATCCACTGCTCGTTTCCCCTCTTATCTTGCTCTACTTCCCCTTATAACACAATCACCAAACTATTTATTTATTTGGCATTCAGTAAAGTATTTGTTGAAGAATTGTGTGAATGAAGAGCTCTCTCCAGGGTACCAAACAGCTCTAAAAAATTGTGTTCCCTAAATTTAAGAATTTATAATCTAAAGGGGAAAATAAAACAGATTAAAAGAAATCAATCTTAAATTCACAAAATGCATATAAACTTTGCCAACATTATATTGCCAAAAATATGAGGGAAGGTAGGTGTTCTAGTGGTTACTGACCTCTGCATTAGGTCCAGTATCTGAAGGGCAGGACTGCGTAACTAGCACGAACACATCTAAGCCCAGGAGGTGTGCAGGGGAGGTGGTTTGGGCCATGGGTCAGGGGTGGTCTGAACAGAGCTCAAACTTGTCTCTGGGTTGTTGACACACATGTCTGTGAGGCCCCACGTGTTGCTGGATGGAAGTGGGATGTGGAGATGTGAAGAGAAGCGGGCTAGGCCAAGGGGTGGGGATGGCAGCTTCCAACTGCATCGTTGCTATGGAGCTGCCAGCCACTGGACTCAAGTGATGTTGTCACTCTGTTCTATGTTCCATGAATCTTTTTTCCCCCTTAGGGGAAAGGATGTCTTCATAACTTATGGATTTAATTAATTTTGCTTGAATTTTCAATTAAGGAAGTTGAATGATACACAGCTGAATGCAATATATTTACTGATTCTTCAAGCATTCATTCAGAAGGGTACCAATATGGTATCGTCAATAAATATTTGCACTGCCACTGCAGATGTGGGACTAATCAGAGCGCCACAGGGGAAAGCAGAGGTTAGACTCAGCCCCTATTTTTAATGCCCTTCCAGTTTTAGAACAGATCTTTTATCATGAGAGCCATTTCAAGTATACTAAAATTAACCACCATGTGATTGTAGCATTTACGGTAACATCATGTTTGTGTCTGGATCTGTGTTTATATCCTTGTTAATTCCTCAACTTTACCGTTTATTTTTCATGTTCACAAAGGTTAATTGACATCGACTACTGTTTACATGAGGAATTCCTGGGTGAGTCTTAGTGGTGGCCACTTTGCAAGGTTTCAGTTCAGTTGAGCAGGAATTTTGATAGTCTATGAGGCTGTCTGCGAGCCTGGCACTTAATTGAAGTTGCACTGCCCCTGACTGGGCTGGACTGTTTAGCAAGGGGGGAGTTTGATTTTTCTTGTCTCTCTTTTGTATGGCTTAATCCTCCATACGCTGACTCCCTCTTCAGGTTCTTAGAGGCACTTTCTCCCTTTGCTTAAACTTACGTGGATGGAATAGTAATGATTTACTAGTGATGGTCTGGGCTAAGGTAGGGCAGTAAGACTACAGTATATTTGCAGTATACAAATTAGTATAATAGTGTTATTTCTCCATATATCAATACTGCAAAGTAGGCAGGGCACACATAATCCCCACTACACGGATGGGAGATGTGGGGTCTTCTGACTCCTGGTCCAGTGCTGTCCCCTGCTTGGACCCATTTCCCTTGGAGTGAGGATCAAGTGTGCCTGCTGTGGAAACCCCCCATGCCCTGTCCAGCACAACATTGTAAAGCAATTATCTACACCCACCCCCACCCCATTCTGAGTTGGTAATGGACTCCTGTATGTGTATGGGTTTCCCTGGTGGCTCAGAGGATAAAGAATCTGCCTGCAATGTGGGAGACCTGGGTTTGATCCCTGGGTCAGGAAGAGCCCCTGGAGAAGGGAATGGCAACCCACTCCAGTATTTTTGCCTGGAGAATTCCGTGGACAGAAGAGCCAGTGGGCTACAGTCCCTGTGGTCACAAAGAGTCAGACAATTAACTCCTAGGCACTCACTTTCCATACCTTGGATTTCTGTGGATGGTGCTTACACATTGTTCCCATTTTCTTCCACTGGCTAGCCTTTCAGGGCTTGAAAATATTGTCACTTGCTGTTGTCACTTAAAGAATGCAATGTATTGCCTTATAGCAAAATAGAGAATGATAAAGAATTACATGTGTGTCTGTTACATTATCTTGTGAGTTTATAGCAATTATCACCTGCTGAAATTGTAAAAAAGCTAGGTTGGGGGGTAATTTAGCCTATTGTTGATAGTTTACCAGAGGTGGGGAAATCACATTAATGTTTTCTTATGTGAGTGTTTAGGGTTGAGATGTCTGTCTAGCATGGCACTGTCTGTTACTCTTTCATAAAATTACCTCCTTATTCTTTGTCATTCACATCCAAAGAAATAAAACCATGAGGTTAGGAAAGTGAGGCCAATACCATCCGACCTCCAGCTGCCTGTTCCATGTCCATAGGCTTAGTAATGGTGCTCAGCCAGCATCTTGGCTGAGACTTCCTGCAGGCCCATGGCGTCTGCCCCTCCCTGTCTATGCTGAGCACCATCTGTGGTGGTTGGCCCCATGGCAGTGCCACATCTCTGGGGATGAGCAGACACCAGAAGCTTCTAAGCCTCTGGCCCTTCTGCCTGAGGTGGCCTGCCAGCTCCTAACAGGCGCTCCACTTATGCCTCGGTGTCACAGTATCTAAGGACCCCAGATGGGCCTCAGGTGGACACGGGTGCTCTCCCTGCCCACACATGAGCCTTTTCAGGTTCATGGAGGAAGCTGTGTGGCTTTGGAACTCACTTTCTATAGCTCCTGACTGTCTTGATTATTAGAGATTTTCTGGAGGTTATTAGAGATTTTTAGGGGGAGATTATTAGAGACTTTCCAAGCAGCAAACATGGATTTACAAGGCAAAACTCATAGGTGGAATAATCTTGCCAAACTCTACAGCTGTGACACTGGAGCCTCATTCTACTTTAAATTCTTTTGCAACTGAGCATGAGTTGTGTGGAACTGCAGAACCCCACGTGGTCTCTGCCTGTATCAGCTGTACTTAGACATCTGCTGACCAGCACTTGCAGAAGCTGAATTCTTACCTAATGCTGTTTGCCAGGAGTCTTGTGGCCAAAGCCTTTTAAATAAAAGGAAATATCAGGGAGAACAAAAGGTAGTCTCCTGCCCTTTAGACACAAGCTCTAATGTTGTTCCATTAACTCTCTGCCTTAAGTATCTGAATGGTTTAAGCAACTGGACTGCATCTGTCTCCCTGACTTCATCCTCATTAGGCAGGATGAGCATTAAAAAACATGCACACACATGCACACACATGACATTCCACAGTCTGGTTCCTGTGTGGGTACAGTACATGTCGCTATTTGTCATTCATTGAAATATATGAGATCTCTGTTATGAAATGTTCTGTCTCCAAAAACAGATATTGCTTCTCTTTTAGAAAAAATATCCTTGGCTGGATCCCTGGAACTTTAATTAAAATCCTGGTTGCTCTTTAAAAAAACGTTATTGCATTTCTGACAGCTTGGATGTAGAACAGTGAGGCCAGGAATCAGAACGTTTTCCTGGTGGGATGAAAGGGCCCATGAGGACAAATCAAAGGATCACCTGGACTAGCAAGTCTGGTGGGTCTCAGGGGGGAAACCTGCCACTTGCTGAGGGCCAGCCCACCTACCCCTGAGACCCCAGTTTGTAGATGATTATTGGAAGCAGTTCACACATATTCTTTCATTTGTGCCCTTGACATTGTTTGGGCTGTTACAAACTAAACAGATTATCATTAACAAGTTAGTTAATTCCTTTGTATATTTTTATGGATTGAATATGCCTTTTCAAAATTCATACATTGAAGTCCCAACCCTCAACATGATGGTATTTAGAGGTAGGACTCTTGACAAGTGACTAGGTTTAGATGAGCCATGAGGGTGGGACCCCCATGACAAGAATGGTGCCCTTGTACAAAGAGGAAGTGATACCAGGATACAGCGAGAGAGTGACCGTCTACAAGCCCTGAAGGCATCTCTCACTAGGAACTGAACCTTTAGACACCTTGATATCAGACCTCCCAGTCTCTGGATCTGTTGTTTAAGCCACCCCGTCTATGGTAGTTTGTTATGGCAGGCTGAAATATGTATTTTAGTAAGCACTTAATTTATGTATTAACATATATATTTTGTTGTTCAGTCACTCAGTCATGTCTAACTCTTTGTGACCCCATGGACTGTAGCACGCCAGGCTTCCCTGTCTTTCACCATCTCCCGGAGACTGTGCAAACTCATGTTCATTGAGTTGGTGATGTCAACCAACCATCTCATCTTCTGTCATCCCCTTCTCTTCCTGCCCTCAATCTTTCCCAGCATCAGGGTCTTTTCCAGTGAGTTGGCTGTTCGCATCAGGTGGCCAAAGTATTGGAGCTTCAGCTTTAGCATAATGGACATAAGATGTCCCCCATTATTTTTTAATGGCTGTACCTTGAGGCTTCCAAGGTTTTAGTTCATTGACCAGGGATTGAACCCGGCCCCTTGGCAGTGAAAGCCTGGAGTCTTAACTGTTGGACTGCCCAGGAATTCCTGAAGTATTATTTTCAAAATGCTTGAAAGTGTTAGACACTCAGTCATGTCTGACTCTTTGCGATCCCATGGACTGCAACACTTAAGTTTCATCTCCCTCACTGGACTGTGAGTCAAATGAGGGCAGGCTGTGTCTTGTCCATTGCCATGTCCCTGGCACCTAGCTGGGAATATGGGAGAGGTAGATGCTAAAAACGAACAGACTTGTATAATGGCCGTGGAGGCACATGGCATCCATACTAGGGAGAAGGCAGATGACTAAGACATTGCCTCTTTCCACAGGGAAATGGTGTCTTGAGGGTGATTCAACACTTTTGATTATTATAATGTGAATAATTATTTCTTGATGTCTCAGGAATTTTCAAGATTTTTGATTCTCAGAATAACTTGATAAGGTCGGTATTTTTTCTTTTATAAAGAAGAAAGCAATACGCAGAAATTTAAATGGCTTACCTGAGGACCCACTAGGTAGAGAATCTTGTCTTCAAACTCAAGTTGTGTCTCCAGCATTTCTGCAGTGCACCACCTTTGAACATTTGTGTTATTCCTTCTCTTTGTGCATCAAGGATAAGCTTTTCTGATCTTCTTAACTAAAGAACTAGAGGAGAGAGAATCATTTAATTTTTAGTAGAATTGTTACATGAAGAGATTTATATTTCAGGTGGTCACAGGAGCTTTGTCTTCACAATACCTGCCAGGATGGTTTTCTTCCTGAGTGAAGGCAGAGCAGTCATGTGGAGAAGAGGCCAGGTGAGCCCTCCCCGCTGAGATATTCTTATTGTTGCCGTGGGTGGGCTTGTGGAACAGAGTGAGCTTGTGCTGAGGGAGGGGTGGGGTGGGCAGGCAGGCTGGCCATCTGAGGATGGTGTGGCTCTTCTCCTCCTACACCTCTGAGGAGTGGCCTGGACTCTCCTCCATCATCAGAAATTAGCAGCAGAACCTGGAGGAGCTGTTCTGGAAGGCACAAGTCCACCCTTCCATGTCCTCACACTCATTAGAAGGGAATTGGCCATAGAGGGGGGATGGCACTGGGTAACAGCTTGGCTTCTGGCTGTGTGACCACTCCACCTGAAGGTTCCAGTAAGTCACTTACTAGGGGGTCCTCTGGGACTGGAGCCGAGGCAGTTGCTGGACATGGGAGGGAGGGAGCCAGGGGATAACGTGCTTGTTTCCACATTCTGAGTTCCTCAGTGGTCCCTGTGAAGAAGTAGAGAAGGAGACACGCACAATGCTGATTTCCTAGCTGCTTATTCTAAAGCTTCACCCTCATGAAATTCGATTTGCTGAGTAGGCACTTTAAAGCAGTGGGATGGTAGAAAGGAGAATTCTGAGTTCTGACCCCAGGCTTGCTGTTGTGTAGGTGCAAGTGTAGCATAGAACTGACTCCCTCAGAGAGAGTGCACATATGTTTTGGCAGAGAAATCACAGACTCAAAGCTCGCCCAGCCATCTCATTCCACAGATAAGGAGGCAGAGGCTCAGAGAGGTGATATGAATGAACCAAAATATCTGCTGTTTCTTTTGCCTTTAGCTTTGGCTTCCAGATCCATCCAGAACCTGTAGATCCAGGCTGTAGGGCACACTGATGTGTGTGCAATAATAAAAGGTGCAATAAAAGGCAGTATGGGCCTTTTCCTGGTGTGGGATGAGCAGACACAGAGTGTAGGTTGGCTTGAGTGGCTCTGCAGCTTGAGTCACAGCAGTGGATGGGATGCCCTCCTCTCAGTTACTAGAGGGCTGGTCACAGTCATGTTGAATCACCCTTATTCCTGTATGGTGGAGGAAGGAACCAATCAGAATCACCTAGGGAGATTTTCCAAAATGCATGCGCAAATTCTGCTTGCCTCTCCTTGTCAAAAGTGCACCCGAAGAGAAAAAGATGTGGTGAGCCTGGGTGCTGATAAGTACTTTGGTTGTGCCCATCTCTTCCTGATACCCACTGTGGTCCTGCCAGACAACAGTAAGCATCTTGAGGGGGGCCTTGTCTTAAGTGTCTGTGGCACCAGGTGGAGTACCTCATTCACTATATATTTGTTGAATGGAAAGATGAAGCAGATGGCATTGGAGAGATAAGGAAAACAAAACTCCTAGACAGAAAGGACTGGGCCCTGGGATGTGAGGAGGCTGGGAAGTTGCTTGGTCAATACGTGTTTATTGAGCCCGGCCATCTTCAGCTGTCTTGCCATCGACCCTCTTATCAGTATACATAAACACTGTTCTGCCCTTGACCTCAAGAGTTAAAGTAATAAATAGCTTAATTGGTCCTCATTACTTCTACTTTGAATTTATTACAGATAAACATGGCCTTGAAAAGAATCACTCCCACGCTCAGCCCATGCGTTTTATCCCAAGCCTCCCAAAGGTGCACGGGTAGTAAAACAAATAAAACCGGCCTCCCACCTCCACCCTCCCATCAACAGCACATTTGCTATCGAGTCCAGGCAAATGGCCATTTGCAAGGTTGGATGAGTAGTTAAAGCCACACAGGCACAGTGTAATATGACAGCATTCTTCATGGTAATATCGTCCTTCTCCTCATTACATTTGAATATAGATTGCCAGCGTGCGATGCTTCCAACCTTGCTCTCTATGCGTGAGCTGAGGAGTTCTTCAGACAAGGTGAAGCCCACATGTGCTTCCCAGGAATTATTAGCCTATTGTAAGCCTAAACAAAATCACAGCTATTGTCTCTAAGAACTTAATTTGCCAAAGCTCTTTTCTTCCCATCCTTAATTATGTATATATTTATAGACTTGAGCCACCTGCCTGCTCAATGCTCATGTATAACCGTATCTCTTATGTGGCAGTTAATGGCTCAGGGTGCTTCCTTTATACTCTCTTTGCTTCAAACTCTACATTTAAATATCTGTACTCAGCTCAGCTTCTGAGTATTAAAACATTTTTCTCCACTTCCTTGAAAAGCTGCAAACAAACCTTTTAGCATTTTATCTGGACCAAACAGTAGTGGTGTTACACAAGAAACGAGAACGCTGTAAGTAAATCTATGTGTTCATATGACTAAAGTGCATTATAAAAAGAAGCAATAAATCCAGTTTTCTACATAAAAGGAATTAGATTTTCCAGTTTACCTCTGCACTGGGATTAATAAAATGTGCAACAAATAGCTGATGGAATGATCCATTTGAAGTTTGTAAAGGCATCTTGGGAAGCTGGCAGGAGTAGCCTTTTTATTTTTCAGAGAAAGGGTGCCTGTTAATTTTTTGATTCAGTCTTGCTCCTGAATGACTGCTTTAAAATGAGCTGAGAGACGGCTACCTGCCCATTTCTGCATGGCTGAGCAAATTCCCCCGTAAATCCAAGTTTCTCTTCATTTCCATCACTATACGTCTCCAAATTACAGAGAATTCATTCCTGAGCTGGAGAGGTGCCAGAAGTTTCTCATCTAGCTGTCTGTGGGCTGCCTTTTTCTTTCCCCTCTTTGAGGCTTTCTGATGCCTAGAGTGAGCTCAACTCAAAGGTTTCCAGCCTCACACTCGCCTCACATTCCCCCACAGTCACACCGAGCTCTGGGATTTGGAGGAATAACCGCGTGCCAGCACCCGATTCACAGGCTCCTTTTACCTGCAGGTGTTCCAGAAACTTCAAAATGCGTCTGGTAATGTATTTGCTCCTCTTAACATGCCACTTTGGCATGCATTATATGCAGCTGCTTATTATTTTTAAAAAATCTGTCTTCTGAATAACATGCATGCTAAAATGTTAAAGGGGGCTTGGAGGACAGTGTAAGCTTAATTAATGCCTAGATGTGTGTGTGTGTGTCCTTGTTAATGTAGGCATGTTGACATAAATATGTATTATTTATGGACACATTTGTCTGCAGACAGATTTCACTAAAGGGATCTCATTGAAAGCACTACTTTTTATGTACATCCAGGTTTTCTAATAAGATCTGTAAACATCTCACACAGCAGCAAGTAGAGGAAAAATACGTTTTTCATCCCTATGCAAACGGCATGTTTTAGGCACCTTTTTGAAAAACCCTCCTTTCTTTCTTAAAAAAAGGTGGTGTGTGTGTGTGTGAGGGAGCAGGGAGTGTTGGGTTTTTGAAGATTTGGAGAGAAGAGTTATCTTGCTGCTGCACGAAAATTTCTACCCCATGTTACCTGCCTTCTTAAAACTCAGTAATCACGGAGGGGAAGAGATGTGGTTCTGCTTCAGAGTAACCCCATGGGGATGCTGAGCTGCAGTGTTCAGCAGGCATTTTAGGTTTTCTAAATACTGGTGCTGGAATAATAAGTAGATGGGGTAAATTTGCTATTGCCGAGTCCTGCTCTGTTTCCTGGCTTGTAGAAATTGCATTCACACTGTACATTTAGGATGTGCATGTGTTTATTGAACTCTAGTAAAGCAGCGTGAGAGTGTGGGCTCATAAATCACACCATTTCTTTGCCAGTACTGGGTGCTAGCTTCTAAAATTAAGGAATTATTAGCAATTAATAATACATTCAGCATCCCTTGTCTCATTGGGTGAGATTTACATCCTGGGGACTTGCTCTTCTAGTTATAGAGACAGATGATTTAAGGTTCAGACTTAATTGCTATTTCAAATCCTTTAGCTAGAAAGATGCTTGCAGTACTTTATTTAAAAGACTTGTTTTGAAAAATGTGTATGTATATTTCTCACTGTGGTGGTGAGCTAATTAGGACTGTAATGTGCTATGCATTTAAGATAAACAACTTCCTTAAGTAATGCTCACTTGTAGAATAAGATTTGCTTTTTTGTCTTCATATTGTAATAATTCTTTTACTTTGCATTCTGTTCTTGCTTTTTGAGAGATCAATAATTACTAATTGTTGTGAAGATGAGAAAATAATGTAGCAACTCAGAATTCACAAACAAAAGTAGGTTGAATTAGCAGTTTTCTGAGAAATTAAATGAAGCAGATTTTCACAAGTGAGTTTCTAAGTATGCAGTAGGTATTGATATTTGCAAATGGAAACAAATATAAACTTGTTAAGTATAACAGGTTAGGATAGTGTTAATGCCATCTTGTTGTAGTTACTTACCATATTTAAAATGAGGTAGTAAACAGGTTAATTATTTTATATTGGTTATAATTACTTTTACTTCATGATATTGATTATAGTACAAATTAATTTTAATTGGCTTTGAATTTGAGATGACTGTAAACTTTAGTAAAATAGTTTACTGAATTGTAACAGTGAAAAGGTATATTCTTGAAAATTAGTGTGAAAATCATTGTTACTTTTTAGTGTTTGAGATCTAATGTTTTATCACTTATAGATCTGTATACTTACGGAGGATTATATATATTTCCAAAAATTTTGCATACATTTTAATACTTATTTTTATCAGCCATGTTCACTTCATAATTGCTCAAAACAGTACAGTAAAAATGCATTTCATTATGTACAAATGGTTCCTTGAAAGAACATATTATATTAGAAGCCATTAAAAACCTGTGTTGCCTATTAATGTTATACTCGTGTATTGTTCCGTGTGTAATTGATTTTAAGTACTATTCATTTCCTATATTTAAATACATCTAATATTGTGTCCTATTTGATGCAGAAATCTTGTCTCTGTGAATAACTTGATTAAGGTCTCAAATTGAATGTACAGGATGACTGAAGATTTAGTACTTTTTTTGTATGTATTGTAATATGCATTAATGTAATATACAAATATTAAGCTATGTAAAAACATTCATTGCATTCAACCACAATACAAAACCCTTTCATTTACTTTTGAAGTTGGTTATTTTGTTTGAAGTCAGTTTCATAGGCATAAAAAGAGATTTTATTTTTCTGAGTTTGTGTGGCACTGTGTGGCAACAGGAAAGCATACAATGCCATTTTGTAGGGAATGTTATGTGTACCAAACAGAGGAAAGAACGCCACACTTGCCATCTGTCTGTAATTATGATTTCCTACTGGCTTTTAGATGTATCATAGATCAGGTCTTTATTTTATAAAACAGATTTATCTTACCTGTAATACCTAAAGTGATTGTAAAATACTTCCCTCATACAATAATTTCTCTGCTGTATGACTGAGACTGTCTTATGAAACATTTCATTTTTTAAGGTTCACATATAGAAAGAAGCTATAAAAATATAATTTGTGGACTGAGCATGCATCATGGCTGAAACATCCATCCTTAAAGTAAGCATTTATTGAGCATCCCTTTGCCAAATCATAACCTGGCATTGAGTAAGTGAGTGAGTGGGGATGGGGAGGTCTTAAGAAAGGGGAGATGTTTCCTGCTCTTTTGTTATTACTAATTGGAGAATATTTTGCCCTACCTAGTTTCAACATGTTTCCATTCTTAGAGTCTGAAGTAGAGAGGAATGATCACAGTTGGGGTGGATAGGTCAGACAAGCCAAGGAAACTGGAGAAGATGAATTCTCAACCAAGTTTTTAAGGCAGTTATTAGCAGCAATTGAAAGAAAGGAGAGAAATACTCATTTTGCATGAATGGAAAAGAAATCTGAGAGGAAGCAAATCATGTCAGGAGGAAAAAAAGGTGATAGTATAATGGGGAAGAGGAACCACATTGGGAGTAACAGCAAGAGAAATTGAAAAATTTTACAGAGGTGGGTATGAAATATTTTAAATTACTCTTTACTATCCTTAGTATGTCCTATGGGAAATTCTTTGAGCCAGTAGACATTTCTTCTGTTTTATTCTGTCAACCTCTATAAAACAGCATTTCAAAATCTATGCAATAATGTTAATATTTCTTATTTACTCTGGGCCAGGTCTATGCTAATACTTTAAATGGAGGATCTCATATAGTCTTCATTGACTAATGAAAATATTCATCCTATATATGAAGAAATTGAGGTACTGAGAAGCTCTATAACTTGTCTAAGGGTCAGAAATGGGTGAACCGGGATCTGAGCCTAGACTCTGGGGCCCAGTCTTCTAACCACTGCATTTCAAAACCTCTTCACTTCATCTCAGCTCCAGATCCAGACTGGTATGACCAGTTGCTGACTAGATGTGTCATTTAGGTCCTTTGGTAACAAATGCTGAGACAGAATTACTGAGCAAGTATTTTACTGGAGGGTAAAGATAAAAGAGGAAGGAAGCAGAGTTGTGCAGGGAAAGTCTTCAGACCACAGTGTAGACACAGCCTCATCCAATTCAGGGATGATCTCCAAAAGGAAGACTACCTCTTAGAGGAACCCTACATTGGACAGAAATGGCCAGGCTGAGTACCCCTAACCTGCTCAGCCACTGACTGGAGATTCCCAGGAAGGAAGGGCATGGCTGTGTCCCAAAAGTTGAGGCCATTCCTGAATGTTCTGTAGCTGGAGGCTGTCAGCTATCTGTGCTTCTTGCAACTGAACAGCAAGTTCTTTTTCGAAGGGTGATCTGTGATGCACACCTCCTTGGCTGCCAAGGTGATATCTATACAGAATATACCATTGAAACTCAGGGTGAGGCAAGCTAGATACACAAGACAAAGAATTTAAGGAAGTGTTCACATTCAGGGTCATGCAAGTGCAGGTCATGGCCTAAGAGTGAGTGCCTCCTTAATTCTACACCCTATGTGCTTTGCTTGTCTCACCCTGATCTTCTGAACCTCAAATTCAACACACTTAGAATTTTGGTCAGATCCTCCTCTCTAAAACATTCCTTTCCTTCAAGGAGATCCATGGGACTTTCTATTGCTAGTGTCTTGTCTACCATCCAGTTCAGTCTCTCCACTGCCAGAGCATCATCTGAGTTAGAAGCAACTCTGATTTATAATTCCAGTGCTTAATACTGTTAATTGATCTCTATAGCCTAGAGAATAAATCCCAAACTTCTTGCTATGGCACAGAAAGACCCTGTGTGGTCTCATCTGATTTTGTGGACAATGTGGACCCAGAGCTGGAGGAATTTCAATACTCCAGCTAAGGAATAGCAGAAGTGTTGATTTGTATATATAGAAAGGTCGTATTTGATTTTGGAGTTGAAGGATGGGTAGGAATTTGTAGAGTTGAGAAGCTATTTCATTATGGAAGAGGCAGAATGAGGTGATTTGGGGTGATTAGGGGAATGAGCAACTTGGCTGGAATTTGGAAGATATATAGAGGTCAGAATCAGTCAAAGAACTGCAGCCATGGAGCTTAAGTTTTTCCCTTGAAAATTTTAGAGCAGAAAAGTGACATGATGAAAATGATCTTGTATGAAGGTGATTGTGGTCTTGGTGATGATTGTGCTCTTGGTGTCAACACTGCACTGGATGGAGAGTGGTCAGGAGTCAGGGAGATCAGTTAGAAGGGTCTTCTGCTATTCCAAGCAAGAGGAAGTGGATTCTTGAACTCAGTGTGTAAAGAATGGAAAAGATGTGGGAAATATGAAGTAAAGGTGAACAGGACTCCAGGATTAATTAAAGGAAGGGGTTCAGGGAAGACAGTACTCAAAGACAACTTAAAAGTTTAAATTGGGTTCCAGGAGGCTAGTGTACGGGAGCCAGAAATGAACAGGGGAAACTCTTGTTAAGGGAAGACAACAAGGGTCCACTGTGTACATGGTGGACCATCTCATTGATTCCCCCAAATAAATGACATACAAATCTTTCATTTCTGTCTCATCTCAGGCACTACTTATTCCACTTCTCAAGTTTTGACTAATATTTAATTCACTGTCTTAATTCCTTGAACAAAAGATTAAGGTATGGAAGACAGAAGTTGTGTTTATAGACACCAACCATTCTGGTAGAACTTAGGTTCCTTTTTCTAAATTGAACTGTGAAAATACCTGTTTTGAACCCACACAGTCTCCAGCAGCCAGTTTGAGTGAATTATTATTATATGCCTTTTTTTAGTTTTTAAAGAAGGTATCTTGGTTTCATATACACCTGATCCTGGCCTGTAGGATCAGCCTATCTCACTGATGGTTTTTGTTAATGGGGTAGATAGAAGAGCTAACTTTGTCTCATGAGATGCAGACATCTCCTCATAGAGAAGACCTGAGCCGCTGCCTCCCACAGGAACAGAGGTTATTGATTTAACATAAACAGAAAAAAAAGACTAAATTTCTTTGCAAATAAAATTCACATAATATAGGATTATGATGCATAATTGAAAACCCAATTTTCAGTGAAAGGGAAATAATGGCAAAGACATAATGCTAAATAAGCTTTAGGTACAGAAATGATGGTAGGTTTTTTATGGATTTGCAGTGTAATGTGAGGAGCTCAAAGCAAATATTTAATTGCCCTTAAAACTGAACAACATAGTAAAATTTGCATATTCTTTCAGGCTTGCTTATTTTACTGTGTAGTGCAGGAAAATACTTGTGGTAATATTACATTATCATCTCTAGTGTACAAAAAAAGTAAACTTTTAAGAACTGATCAAATTAACCTCCCAAGGCTACTAAGTGGCATATGCAGACAGACTGGTGACTAACAGACAGTGATAATCAAAGATAAGCTCTGGTAACGTGTTGTTTGTTTTATGATGATAACATGGATCTGATGCCCATTCAAAACTAGGGCTACCAGACATAGAAATAAGGATTTATGTACTCTGTCTGACCTCTAGAATATAACTCTATATGAGAAGAAATCTTCTCAGTTCCAAACGTAGATGTAGATATATATTTTCCTGATTGCATTAAACAAAAAGTAACAAGAGTGCAGCATGAAAGGGAGGGATCTATCTGTATGGACTTGGGTAATTCTGTTCTGTGCTCTCGACCTTCAGGGCAGCAGTCTGTACTGGATAATATCTAATCTTCATGACAGGCTAAAGAGCTAAATACTATCAGTACTACTCACTTTCCAGATGAGGAAACTATGACTAGAGAGGTTCAGTAACTTGTCCAAAGTACCCAGCACCCAAGTAGCAGGGAAGATGTGAACCCAGAGCCTGAACTCTCACACTGCACTGGTTGTGGTGAGTGCGAACAGAGCGGTGATTGGCTGGCTTTCCTACCTGGAAGCCTCTTCTCTAAGCTCCTCTCTTTCTTGCAGCTCTCCTTATTTCCCTTGGCTCCTTTCTGTATACGTTAAAGAAGTATAGTTGCAAACTCAGGAACCAGCGCCAAACTTCATTTTCTGATGGACTGGTAGTGAGTTGCTCACTGAGATAAAAATATGTTGCTGCCATAGTCTTGTGATATATGTTGCTGTAGTGTGAGCATCCATCTGCTTATCCTCACCCAACCATGTCACTTTTCTTAAATGGGCTTTGTTGATATTTAGAATTGGGGGACCTTAATTCTGCCTTCAATTTTGGTCCACACTGGAAAATTTGGTCCACTCTTAATGAGAGAGGGCCAATTGCCACTATGTAATCACATGCATGGGATTAAAAGTACATGAACATTCTAACCATGCAGAAGTCTGATGAAGGAAAGGTTAAGTGTGATACAGCCCCAGATAAGCTCATTTATTGACATCAATGACTCTGGGTTAGCCTCCTTATACTGACACATTTCATTCTGAAGATGTGGTATAGTAAAATCAACACAAGCTTCAGAACCAGACATGCCTGACTACAAATCGTCCCTATGTCATGGGAGCAAGTCACGTTAATATCTTTGAGGAATGTGGATAATTGTTTGTATTGCTGTGAGGACAAAGTGGTGCAGGATCATTTCTGGCATAGAGTAGGTATTTAACAGATGTGTTTAGCTCATCAATAGGAGTAGACACATAAGTGGATATAAGTACTTGACTCAGGACTCAAAGTTCCTAAGTGCAAATCTGAGCTCTGTCATTTAGCAGCTGAGTGACAAGGGATAAGTACTTAATTTCCCTATGCCTTAGTTTTCTGGCCTCTAAAATGGGAATAATAAAAGCACCTTCCTCTCAGAATTGGGAGGAGGGATGCATAACTTGATCTAAATAAACACTTAGAGCAGCGCCTTGCATGTAGGAAGCGCTCCATGAGTGTTAAGCCCCCTCTTTATGAGCTTCAGTTCATTTCTACCTTGTTACTTCTCAGAGCGAGGAGCCTGGCCATTCCTTACTAAGTAAACTTAAGTTTCTTGTTATCTAAGACCTACAAATATGTATTTTAAACCAGTGTCCACTGAATCACAGATATCACATGCACCAAATCAGCCTAATACAGTCCACGCCCATTGCTGGGGAAGGTCACATACTGATTGTGGGGGAAATAATAGATTAGTACAGCCACCTTGAGATGCCAATCTGTATATCATCAACATTTTAAATGCACCTCTCTTTTGGCCTATCAGTGTTACTTCTAAGAATTTTCCTACAGATGGGCTCATATCATTGAGCAAAGGCATGTGGTAGAGTCATTGTTTTCAGCATTGTTTGTGATATTAACCTATAAACAACTAAATGTATATCCAGAGAAAAAGTTTAAATAATTGATGATATTTCCATGCAATGGAATACCGCAGAGTAGATTTAAAAACTGTCAGAGCCATGTAAATGGATAGGAAAAGCTGTACAAACATACTTTTAGAGGGGGAAAAACACTTTTCAGAGGAAACCCTGCCATAAGAATGATACTGTTTGTGTTAAAAATAGGTTCAGTTCAGTCGCTCAGTCATGTCTGACTCTTTGCGACCCCATGAATTGCAGCACGCCAGGTCTCCCTGTCCATCACCAGCTCCTGGAGTTCACCCAAACCCACGTCCATTGAGAATGCAGTAAAAAAAAAAAAAAAAAAAATGTGCTCAAAAAGAGGTTAAAAGAGGTCTGCTTTGCCCTTAGCTTCTGGGATATAATCTCTAAGCTCTTGAAATATGATGCCTCATAGGTGTATCTTTGTTTGCCTTGGCTTTGGGTCACAAAAAAATAGTCCAACAATGTGATTTTGAGTAAATGCAGGTGACATCAAATAGCTGCAGAGTGGAGGCTGGCCACCTGAGGTATTACCACTATGCTTTAGGGTAGGGCTTTGGTATCAGCAGTGCTAGTCAACATCCAAAGGCCGAGGATCAGGGACTGAGATCAACTCTGTGAGTAGTCACTCACACCTGCATGATGGGAGCCCCTGAAAACTCTGATCCCAGAGACGCATGAAACAACCAGCTATCTGGATTGGTTTTAAAACATATAGGGGAAAACTCTTAATGAGTACATAGATAAAAAATATTGATAATTGATGAAAGTGAGTGATGGATGCATGGAGGTTCATTATTTAACTTTACTTTTGTGACTACTTAAAATTTTCTATAATAATAAAACTTTTAAAAATAAACAACATTCTATTAAAAAAATAATCACCTGGAATGTCTGATTTACAGCCAGATTTCTGAGATTCTCCACTCAAAATTACTAAACTCAAATCTCAAGTGTCACCCCAGGCATATGAGATTCTAAGATGTTCAGTTCAGTTCAGTCACTCAGTCGTGTCTCACTCTTTACAAACCCATGAATTGCAGCACGCCAGGCCTCCCTGTCCATTACCAACTCACGGAGTTCACTCAAACTCACGTCCATCAAGTCAGTGATGCCATCCAGCCATCTCATCCTCTGTTGTCCCCTTTTCCTCCTGCCACCAATCCCTCCCAGCATCAGAGTCTTTTCCAATGAGTCAACTCTTCGCATGAGGTGGCCAAAGTACTGGAGTTTCAGCTTTAGCATCATTCCTTCCTAAGAACACTCAGGGCTGATATCCTTTAGAATGGACTGGTTGGATCTCCTTGCAGTCCAAGAGACTCTCAAGAGTCTTCTCCAACACCACAGGTCAAAAGCATCCATTCTTTGGCACTCAGTCTTCTTCACAGTCCAACTCTCACATCCATACATGACCATAGGAAAAACCATAGCCTTGACTAGATGGACCTTTGTTGGCAAAGGAATCTCTCTGCTTTTGAATATGCTATCTAGGTTGGTCATAACTTTCCTTCCAAGGACTAAGCATCTTTTAATTTCATGGCTGCAGTCACCATCTGCAGTGATTTTGGAGCCCAAAAAATAAAGTCTGACACTGTTTCCACTGTTTCCCCATCTATTTCCCACGAAGTGATGGGACCAGATGCCATGATCTTTGTTTTCTGAATGTTGAGCTTTAAGCCAACTTTTTCACTCTTCTCTTTCATCAAGAGGCTCTTTAGTTCCTCTTCACTTTCTGCCATAAGGGAGGTGTCATCTGCATATCTGAGGTAATTGATATTTCTCCCAGAAATCTTGATTCTAGCTTGTGTTTCTTCCAGCCCAGCGTTTCTCATGATGTACTCTGCATATAAGTTAAATGAGCAGAGTGACAATATACAGCCTTGACGTACTCCTTTTCCTATTTGGAACCAGTCTATTTTTCCTATTTGTCCCATGTCCAGTTCTAACTGTTGCTTCCTGACCTGCATATAGGTTTCTCCAGAGGCAGGTCAGGTGGTCTGGTATTCCTACCTCTTTCAGAATTTTCCACAGTTTATTGTGATCCACACAGTCAAAGGCTTTGGCATAGTCAATAAAGCAGAAATAGATGTTTTTCTGGAACTCTTGCTTTTTCCATGATCTCAGTGGATTTTGGCATTACTTCACTAGTGTGTGAGATGAGTGCAATTGTGCAGTAGTTTGAGCATTTTTTGGCATTGCCTTTCTTTGGGATTGGAATGAAAACTGACCTTTTGCAGTCCTGTGGCCACTGCTGAATTTGTTTTTCAAATTTGCTGGCATATTGAGTGCAGCACTTTCACAGCATCATCTTTCAGGATTTGAAATAACTCTACTGGAATTCCATCACCTCCACTAGCTTTGTTCATAGTGATGCTTTCTAAGGCCCACTTGACTTCACATTCCAGGACGTCTGGCTCTAGGTGAGTGATCACACCATCATGATTTATATACATATTCATGTGTTTATTTAATCATAGAAGAAATTTCAAAATATATATGAGTAACTGTCAGTAGCATTTGCCAATGAGAAGTATAAATATGCATTGAGTGAACATCTTTACCTTTCACTGTGTGTGTACTATTTGAATTAACATAGGTGTGTATTGCTTTTGCAATTTAAAAAATAGTCAAGACAAACTCCTTTCTTTCCCCTGCCACTAGATATTAGTTTTTAAAAAGGGTAGTCCTGTACGCAAGTATAATCCTATGCTTTGGTATAATATTTTTGAATTATTGAGCCAAATATCATCCTAAATTAAAATAGTATGTGTATCAACTCACTGCCAAAGCTCCAATTTGCTCCCAGGGAGCAGAATACGAAATTACTAAGGAGATTTCCTAACATCAAGTCACAGGAGAGCCTTAAGTCCTGTGGCAAAAATTCCTGTTATTTGAAAGTTCATGCACTTAGAGAGTAAACATTAAATCAAAGAGCATTAGATGGGAGAAAGGAATGTTGAGTCAATAACGTTTCCTCAGGATTTGTTAAATTGAATGCTAAACATAGGGAAACGTTACACTTGGGATTTTTTTTTTTTTTTTGCATTAAGGTTTTTCTGTATTTCTAAAGCTTCTTGCTCAGTCTTTTGCAAAATGCTATATAAAAGTTCCCCTGCTTTTGGGTTTCGAGGGCAGAAGTAATTTGCATGCAGAGGTTAATCAAGATTCCTTGCTCTTTGTACTTTTAAAAGTGCTGGCACATACATTGTTTCCTTTGATACTCACAAATGAGGTATTAAGACAAGTACTATAAAGCTCATTTTCTACATGAGAATATGAGGTTTGGAGAGGTTAAGTGGAAGCTGAAGCCAGTCAGTGGGGACCTGAACACACAAGGACCCTTGGTTGTATCTTGGGTATCCTTGCCACTATTGGCAAGAGCAGAGCTGTGAAGCACAATCACTCCTAAGGTTGTGAAGTTGGTTTAGTGTTTTTGTGAAATCACTGTTCTTCTGGCTCTGGAAGACCTAGGAACACCCAGTTGAACTCCACCCCCTCCCCACATTGTGAATTATAAATGTGCTCATTTGAATGATTAAGGAACATCTAATAAAATCCAGATGGATCCAGGTTCCCATTTTGACTCTATCCCTTACTAGCTATGTACTAGCTATTGTTCCCTCATCTATCAAAATAGGAATAATGACAGTATTAATCTTCCAGGGCTGCTATTAAGAGTTTAAATAAAATAATGTATGACGAGTGCCTGACAGAGTGCATGAAGCATAGCAAGGGGTCAATACATACAACTATAGTAATAATTATGAATAATATTATAAATAAGTCAGAGTCCTGGTCAATGCAGCAGGCATGGCTGTGATAGAGGCACAACTTTTGTCCACCTGGAGGTGATTGCAGGAGCTACATCCCAGAATGGGCACCGATCAGTTTCTTTCCTTTTGAAAGAGACCTTCTTGAAACTGCAAAGAACTAAGCAAGAGGAAAAAAGTTGCCTAAAACTTCACTGAGCCTCAGTGCTCAAGAAGGGGCTTGATCTAAAGAGAGTACCCCTAGACTGAAACAGAGTCCATCAGTTTATGATCCACAGTGAGAGGCAGGTAAAAGACCCAGTCAGCCAGGGCTTTAACAAAAGGATAGTCACTTCTCCTAAAAGAGCATTCTTGCCCTGGGATTTTGTCTTCAGTCTTTTAAATTTCAACTTCTTAAATCAGATTTTAGGGGAAATCCAGAAAGCCAGAACTCAGAATCCACACAATGAATGATAAAGGAATCTATTTGCTGTTTAGCTTAAAAGTACTTTACTAAATCTTCTTTTGAATTTTTAAAACTTATTTTTCTTTATTATGCAATAAATTTATATTACTGCAGAAACTATGCAGAATCAAAGCACAGGGGAAAAAATTCCTTAGAAGCATTATTCATATTTATTTTGGTATGTAGTTATTGAAACTTTTATAAATAAGTATATTTATTTTTATAAAAACTGTAGAGCACTAAAGAAATCATTTATGGCCTTTGAAATGCTAGCAGAATATTAACATATTTCCATGTCTGTAAGTGTTTTCCTATAGCTTCATTTTCAATGGTTGCATAGTATTCTTTTGGGTATTTCATTATTAGCTAACATTTGAAGTGAAGTGAAGTGCCTCAGTCGTGTCCGACTCTTTGCGACCCCAGGGACTGTAGCCTACCAGGCTCCTCTGTCCCTGGGATTCTCCAAGCAGGAATACTGGAGTGGGTTGCCATTTCCTTCTCCAAGCTAACATTTAGATATTTCATTATTTAGCTAATCTTCTAATATTGAATACTTAGGTGTTTTCCTTCCTACAAGAAAAATTTTCTTGAAAAATCATTATATAAATCTTTAATTATTATTAAAAAAATAAATTCCTTTAAGTGAAGTTTCTAGGTTTAAGTGTAAATGCATATTTTAGGCTTTGGTATCAAATTATCTGCCAGATAAATTTTATCATATTAGTACAAGAGAGGATCTAGATCAATGACTATTTAAGTAAACATAACTTCTAATCATTTATTATAAAATAATACAATAATGATTAAGGAACATCTAAAAAAATCCAGATGGATCCAGGTTCCCATTTCGACTCTATGCCTTACTAGCTACTTCATAGCTATTTTTACCTTTACACTAGCCTGTATTGTTGTTCCAATAATAGATTACTTTCTATTAATATCAATATCTCATTTTGGTTTTATACTCCAAAAACTAGCGTGCTAATTGTACTTGAGAGGTTGGTTATGATATCAGTATAATATCATTAGCTTTTGAAAGAAATGTTATAACAGAAAATGTTGAAATAATTTGGAGGAAAACTTACTACAAGCAAACTTACACTGGAGCTAATTAATTCCACCCACATTCCTTTTTAAGGTATGAGAATAAGACAATCAAGGGTGTATAAATCCTTCCACTGTGATTATCATCCCTCAGTGTTCTCTAGGGCTGAAAGTAACCCTGCCTGATCTTTTCTGTACTCTGCTAGGATTCACAGTAGAAATGTGAAGACTGGAAACTTTTCAGTAGGAATTACTCTTGATGACACCAGTCTTGCTGTCAGAGTAATTCCTGCTGGAAAGAAAGCATCTGCAGTAATGGTCTAATAAACCGAGTTAGTGTTTCAGCTTGGCAAAGGATTAATTAGGGGAAGAGAAACTAACATTCATTTGGGTTCTTTATTTGACAGCCTCTTAATTATTACATTATTGCAATTAACATTCCCTATAAACCTATGAGGTAGGCATTATCAGGGGCATTTTACAATGAAGGAACTGAAATTCAGTCAATAAAGCGCCTTGCCTAAGACCACAGAGCTGGTGAACTGCAAAGGTGGAATTTGAGCCTAGATTCCCCGTTTCTGGAGCCTGTGTTCTTTATACCGCTCCTTCTCACCAACTACACAGCATGGCCTGACTGTTCCTCTTCTAGAATATTCATTATAAGCATGAATACACTTTTAAACAACCAAACTGCAGTTTCCCTCTTAAAAATCAGTGTGTTAGGCAGACTTAGAGACTCAGTCCACTTATAAATGCTGTGTCAGTTAAGGTAATTTTGTAGGCCAGAAACAAGAAGTTCACTGTCTTGTCTAACAAGATATCCTGGGACAGAGGGGCTCTGGGTTTTTTCAAAGGCTCAGTAATTATGTTCAGTGGGAGAAGAGAACACTGTTGCTTTCTAGAAAATTTTATTTTTATATAACCACCATCTACAAATGAACATATTTTTTTAGTGTGGTCCCCCAAATCCTCGTTTCCATCACTTTTCTCTAATAGGATTTTGTATTTTTGTTCTTTACCCAAATATTTAACTATTCTAACTCTTCTGCACCTTCTTGAGACAGCTTCTAAGAATGAGGAGAAAGTAAAATTTTACTGGAAATTTAAACAGTACCTGTGTACTAGACTTAGCACAATTTTTTTGCTTAAAAAAATCAGCATTGTCTTACTGAGAAGCATTAAGTAAAATAAATCTGTATTTTCTATCATGAATGAATATTCTGGTTATCTCACTGCAGAAAGGGCAAGTGTTTTGTTTTTGTTTTTGTTTTCAATATTCAGGCTTGAATTAGCACAATTGAAACAGAAATTGAAGTAATGAGATATCCATCAATTGCCAAAATAATTAGCTCAATAAAATAAGTTTGTTGATTCAAGGGGGAAAGGTAGTTTAATAATGTTTAAATTAATTTGACTTAATTCAGTTCAATGAATTATCAAGAACCTACAATATACTAAAATGAAATAAGTAATATATACCATCAAAAATCTTACAACCTGGTAGGGGAGTACATTCAGTTCAATTCAGTTCAGTCACTCAGTCATGTCCAACTCTGCAACCCCATGGACTACAGCATGCCAGGCCTCCCTGCCCATCACCAACTCCTGGAATTTACTCAAACTCATGTCCATCGAGTCAGTGATACCATCCAACCATCTCATCCTTTGTCATCCCTTTCTCCTCCTGCCTTCAGTCTTTCCCAGCAATAGGGTCTCTTCGCATCAGGTGGCCAAAGTATTGGAGTTTCAGCTTCAGCATCAGTCCTTCCAATGAATATTCAGGACTGATTTACTTTAGGATGGACTGGTTGGATCTCCTTGCTGTCCAAGAGACTCTCAAGAGAGGAGTACATTACCAAAACAGAAAAAGCATCTGTGGTAAACCACTACATGAGATACAGCAAAGGTATATAATAATTTTAACAACAGTAATGATTAATGTATTGAGCACTTATGGTATTCTAGCATATGCTTTTATTATACTTTACATGTATTAAATCATTTAGTTCTCAAAACAAACTTACAAGAGAAATTATTTTTTTACTATCCTCATTTACAGATGAAAAAACAGAGGTAATAGGGAAGGATAAAGAGAGTCTCCTGGAGATGCAATTAATTCTGCCCAATAGGTGTGGGGTTCATTTTTTGGGGGAAGATATGGAGAAAAGGTGACCTTCCAACTAAGACTGCGGGAAGAGGCCTGATAAAAAGGCCCTGTTGCTGTTGTTTTGTGGCTCAGTCGTGTCTGACTCTGCAGCCCCATGGACTGTAGCCTGCTAGGCTCCTCTGTCCATGGGTTTCCCAGGCAAGAATACTGGCATGAGTTGCCATTTCCTTCTGCAGGGAGTTTTCTTGGACCAGGGATTGAACCTGTGTCTCTTGCATTGGCAGGAAGGTTTTTTTACCTCTGAACCACCATGGAAGGCCACCCTAGAATACTACTCACTGGTAGAAAGAGACGAACTATTGACATATACAATTTGATTCATCTCTAGAGAATTATGCTGAGTGAAAAAAACTAATATCAAACATGTACACACTATATGATTCCACTTATATAGTGTTATTTTTTAAAAAACCTTTTAATTTTGTACTGGAGTATTGCACCCCACTCCAGTACTCTTGCCTGGAAAATCCCATGGAGGAGCCTGGTGGGCTGCAGTCCATGAGGTCGCTGAGGGTCGGACATGACTGAGCGACTTCACTTTCACTTTTCACTTTCATGCATTGGAGAAGGCAATGGCAACCTACTCCAGTGTTCTTGCCTGGAGAATCCCAGGGACGGGGGAGCCTGGTAGGCTGCCGTCCATGGGATCTCACAGAGTCGAACACGACTGAAGCGACTTAGCAGCAGCAGCAGCATTGCCAGTGAACAATGTTATGATAGTTTCAAGTGAACAGTGAAGGGTTTCAGCCATACATATACATGTATCCATTCTCCCCCTGACTCCTCTCCCATTCAGGCTGCTGTTTTCTCTACCACATCGAGCAGAGTTCCATGTGCTTATATAGCATTCTTAAAATGACAAAATCATAGAGATGGAGACCAGAAGTTAAAGATACAAAAGAATCAAAGAAGTTAGTGGTTATCAGAAGTTAGAGAATAGGGAAGAAGGTGGGTGTAGTTATAAAATGGTAGCATGCGGGATCCTATATGGAACTGTATGGTATTTCATCTGTGGTGGCAATTACTCAAACATGTACATGGGTTAAAATTACAAAGAACTAAATATACACACAGTGCATGTGAAATATAATTAAGGAAGATAGATTGTATCAGTGTCAGTTTCCCTACTGTGATATTTAGTTATACAAGATATTATCTTTGGGAGAAACTAGATAAACAGTATAAACTAGATCTTGTATACAACAGTATACAAGATCTCTCTGTATTGTTTCTTACAACTGCCTGTGAATCTACAATTATCTAATAATAAAAAAGTTAAAAGAATAAGGAAAATGGAAAGACACTGTGTGAAGTTGTTGGAAGGGTGGTTTGGTTCTTATAAGCATGTGTTCTCAGAGTTGGTGGGTAGGGCTGGTACCAGGCCTATCCATTATCAGTGTTTGAGGACCGCGGGAAGATCAGGAGACTTGGTTGAAAGGTGGAAGGTATGCAGTAGGTATGTCATCATGGAAGATCTAGGAGGAAGAGAATGGAGTGAAGTGGAGGTCAGCTATGAGAAACCAAAGTGCAAGCGGGTGAAATGAGATGATTCTGCAGCTGAGTCTAGAGCTGAGGAGAGCCTGCAGCGACCTTCCTTTTCATGAGGCCTGAAATTGGCAGGGCCCCTCCTTCCGAGAGACAGAGCGAGACCTGACACAGACCATTTGTCGGACTTAGTCCCAGGCTTCCACCCATTCTTTCACTAAATTGTCCAGTTGGAAGGCATTGATCAAAGTGATCAAATGTCTGGGTTCATATGGGCATAACAAAAACACATGACCAGCTTTTAGGAAAAAGATAAAAATGTATTTTTTCTTACATGAATGTTCTGATTTCCCCAGTTGATTTGTATAACTCCTACAAATGTAGCTAAAAAGTTAAATTCCTAAAGGACAGTCAGAAACATCAAATAAGGACCTTTTAAAATTATTTTAATAATTAACACTGACACCTAGCAACCTTAATTTGAATTTTTTCTAGTGTGTTTTTGAATGCTTCAGCAGTTCATCTTTATAGCTCATCAATCCATCAGTTTTTCTATTGTAACATTCATGAAAAAGACTACTCCTGGAATAAATGGGTGATTACAGGTGTAAGGTAGGGAAAATACATGGTGAATCTGTATTAGTAGATATCTTATGCAGTTCTCTTCCTGATCCCAAGCTATATTACAAAGTTACAGTAGTCACAACAGTATGGTAATAACATAAAAACAGGCACATAGATCAGTGAAACAGAATAGAGAGCCCAGAAATAAGCTCATGCATATATGGTCAGTTAATTTTCAATAAGTATGCTAAGACTACACAATGGGGAAAGAATAAACCCTTCAATAAATGGTATTGGGAAAACTGAGTATTCACATGCCACAGAATGAAATTGGACTCTTATCTTACACCATGCACAAAATCTGCTCAAAATGGATTAAAGACTTGAATGTAAGATCTGATACCATGAAATTCGTAGAAGAAAACCTAAGATAAGTTTTTTGATATCATGATACTCCTAGAAGAAAACCTAAGGTAAGTTTTTTGATTTCACTAGACCATTCAGGTTTGACCTAAATCAAAACCCTTATAATTATACAAAGTGACTTCACTCAGTCATGTCCGACTCTTTGCGACCCCATGGACTGTGGCCTACCAGGCTCCTCCATCCATGGGACTTTTGAGGCAAGAATACTGGAGTGGGTCACCATTTCCTTCTCCAGGAGATCTTCCCAACCCAGGGATTGAACCCAGGTCTCCTGCATTGTAGGCAGACGCTTTACCATCTGAGCCACCAGGGAAGTCTATTGGCAGGTAAGGGATTAGATCTGATAGAATGCCTGAAGAACTATGGATAAAGTTTTGTGACACTGTACAGGAGGCAGTGATCAAGACCATCCCCAGGAAAAAAAATGCAAAAAGGCAGAATGCGTGTCTGAGGAGGCCTTACAAAGAGCTGAGAAAAGAAGAGACGCTAAAGGCAAAGGAGAAAAGGAAAGATATACCTATTTGAATGCAGAGTGCTGAAGAATAGCAAGGGAGATAAGAAAGCCTTCCTCACAGATCAGTGCGAAGGAGTAGAGGAAAACAACAGAGTGGGAAAGACTAAAGATCTCTTCAAGAAAATTAGAGACACCAAGGGAACATTTCATGCAAAGATGGGCACAAGAAAGGACAGAAATGGTATGGACCTAACAGAAGCAGAAGATATTAAGAAGAGGTGGCAAGAATACACAGAACTATACAAAAAAGATCTTCATGACCCAGATAACCTTGATGGTGTGATTACTCACCTAGAGCCAGACATCCTGGAATGTGAAGTCAAGTGGGCCTTAGGAAGCATCACTATGAACAAAGCTAGTGGAGGTGATGGAATTCCAGCTAAGCTATTTCAAATCCTAAAAGATGATGCTGTGGAAGTGTTCTATTCAATATGCCAGCAAATTTGGAAAACTCAGCAGTGGCCATAGGACTGGAAAAAGTCAGTTTTCATTCCAATCCCAAAGGCAATGCCTAAGAATGCTCCAACTACTGCACAATTGCACTCGTCTCACATGCTAACAAAGTAATGCTCAAAATTCTCTAAGCCAGGTTTCAACAGTACATGAACCAAGAATTTCCAGGTGTTCAAGCTAGATTCAGAAAAGGCAGAGGAACCAGAGATCAAATTGTCAACATCCTTTGTATCATCGAAAAAGCAAGAGAGTTCCAGAAAAACATCTACTTCTTCTTTATTGACTATGCCAAAGCCTTTAACTGCGTGGATCACAACAAACTGGAAAATTCATCAAGTGATGGGAATACCAGACCACCCTACCTGCCTCCTGAGAAATCTGTATTCAGGTAAGAGGCAACAGTTAGAACCAGAAATGGAACAACAAACCAATTCCAAATTGGGAAAGGAGTATGTCAAAGCTGTATATTGTCACCCTGCTTATTTAACTTCTGTGCACAGTGCATCATGCAAAATGCCAGGCTGGGTGAAGATCAAGCTGGGATCAAGATTGCCAGAAAAAATATGAATAATTTCAGATATGCAGATGACACCACCCTTATGGCAGAAGTGAAGAAGAACTAAAGAGCCTCTTGATGAAAGTGAAAGAGAAAAGTGAAAAAGCTGGCTTAAAACTCAACATTCAAAGAACTAAAATCATGGCATCTGGTCCCTGGCAAATAGATGGGGAAACAATGCAAACAATGTCAGACTTTATTTTCTTGGGTTCTAAAATCATTGCAGATGGCGACTGCAGCCATGAAATTAAAGGACGCTTGCTCCTTGGAAGAAAAGTTGTAACACATCTGGAGAGCATATTAAAAAACAGAGACATTACTTTGCCAACAAAATTTCATCTAGTCAAAGCCATGGTTTTTCGAGTAGTCATTTATGTTTGGATATGAAGTTTTTCTTCACAAAGAAACTGAGCGCTGAAGAATTGATGCTTTTGAACTGTGGTGTTGGAGAAGACTCGTGAGAGTCCCTTGGACTGCAAGGAGATCCAGCCAGTCAATCCTAAAGGAAATCAGTCCTGAATGTTCATTGGAAGGACTAATATTGAAGTTGAAACTCTAATACTTTGGCCACCTGATGCAAAGAATTGACTCATTGGAAAAGACCCTGATGCTGGGAAAGATTGAAGGCAGGAGGAGAAGGGGATGACAGAGGATGAGATGGTTGGATGGTATCACTGACTTGATAGACATGAGTTTGAGCAAGCTCCAGGAGTTGGTGCAGGACAGGGAAGCCTGGCATGCTACAGTCCATGGGGTCACAAAGAGTTTGACACTACTGAGTGACTGAAGTGAACTTGACAATGGTTTTATTTGATTTGACACCAAATGCAAAGGCAACAAAAGCAGAAATAAGTAAGATTACATCAAACTAAAAAAATTCTGCACAGCAAAAGAGACAGTAAAGAAAATGAAAAAAACAGCCTATTGAACAAGGAAAATATTTATAATTGATGCATTCAATAAGGGGTTAATATATTAAAAATATAAGGAGCCTGTATATCTCTAGCAGACACCCAAATAAATGGACAAAGGATCTGAATAGACATTGTTCCAAAGAAAGTATGCAAATTGCGATAGGTGTATGAAAAGGTGCTCTACATCAGTAATCTTTAGGGTAATGCAAATCAGAATTGCCATAAAATATTACCTTATACCTATTTGCCTATCATCAAAAAGTCAAGATGTAATAAATGTGGGAGAGGATGCAGAGAACAAGGAGCACTTGTGCAGTGTTGGTGGGAGTATACATTGGTGCTGCTGCTGCTGCTGCTAAGTCACTTCAGTCGTGTCCGACTTTGTGAGACCCCACAGACGGCAGCCCACCAGGCTCCCCCGTCCCTGGAATTCTCCAGGCAAGAACACTGGAATGGGTTGCCATTTCCTTCTCCAATGCGTGAAAGTGAAAAGTGAAAGTGAAGTCGCTCAGTTGTGTCCGACCCTCAGCGACACCATGGACTGCAGCCACTATGAAAAACAGTATAGAAGTTCTTAAAACAATCAAAAATAGAACTACCATATAATCTTGTAATCCCACTTCTGGGTATTTATCCAGAGGAAATGAAATCAGGATCTTGAAGAGATGTCTGTACTCCCATGTTCACTGGAACACTGTTCACAATAGCTAAGATAGGAAAACAACCTAAGTTTCTGTTGATAGATGAGTAGATAAAGATTTTATATATATATATATAAAATGCATATGAATTATATATATATATAATGCATATGAATTATATATATATATATATATAATGCATATGAATCCTGGAGGAAGGCATGGCAACCCACTTCAATATTCTTGCCTGGAGAATCCCATGGACAGAGGAGCCTGGCAGGCTATAGTCCATAGGGTCCAAAGAATTGGACATGACTGAAGCGACTTAGCATACAAGCATACGCACACACACACACACACACACACACATGAATATTATTCAGCCATGAGAAAGAAGGAAATTCTTCCATTTGTGACAACATGGATGGATCTTGAGGGCATTATGTTAAGTGAAGTAAGTCAGACAGCAACAGGCAAACAGTGTATGGCATTATGTGTGGGATCTAAAAAAAAGTTCAACTCAAAGAAACAAATACAAAGGCAGAATGGTGATTGCCAGGGGCTGAGGAGTGGGAGTATTGGGGAGAAATTGGTCAAGGGATACAAACTGATATAAGATACATAAGTTATGAGGATTTTATATACAGAATGGTGACTATAGTTAATAATAATGTATATTGTAAGAGAGTGGGTCTTAAACATTCTCATGTGAGTGTGTTAAGTGAAGAATGTGTTAATTAATTTGATTATGAGAATCTTTTCACAATTATTGCATCAAATTATCACATTATACACTTTAAAATTTTACAGTTTTATTTTTTGATTATACCTCAGTAAGTCTGGAAAATAAAGGCAGTGCTCAAAACCTAAGGGAGTCATTAAACAAACATACACACACACACACACACACACACACGACAGCTTGAAGGGGCACCCTTTGGCAAAGTTTGGGGCAATTTAAGCATCATAATAAGAACACTAAGGGATTATAACTCATTTAGTAAAATTTTAAATAGTCTATGGGTTCATAGTGATACTAAAAAAAGGCAATAGGAGTGAGGAAAACTGTTATTCTTAGAAGAATGTAAGCCTATGAATGCAGATTTTTTTTTTCTAAGAATGCAGAAGAAATAATGGCATTAAGCAATCCCTATTTTGAAATTCATAATAAATTAGGCAAAGGTCACCAATGGGTGCTAAAATCATTTTGGAGATAAAGGACATTCTTATAATCTTAATATATCACCCCAAAAAGGAAAATATACCTGTGTAGTGAAGTGATCCAGAGGACATCACCTTACCAGCTTATCATCGCTGTCATTATCTGCTTCCTCATGTGTAAGAGAATACAACATCACCTACCGGTACCTTTAATAAAAATGTTAATTAGGAATATAATCATAAAAAAACAGTCTGAAAAATGCAGAAATCTATTTATAAGACAAGTGGCTGGTGTTTGTATAAAAGTCAGTGTCTTGAAAAGCAGACAAACAAAAGACATTGGGGCTGTTATAGTTGTAAAAGTTCTAAAGAGAAACATAGCCTCCTAATATAGTTTATGATATTGGTTGGATGCTAGATTCTCTTCCCCACTATCCATCTCAAGCAAAGACTGTAAAAGACATTTTAGAGACAACTGGAGAAATTAAATAAGGACTGTATTCAAGATAATATTCTTGAATTAATATGATTTTTTTTAAAGCTGCGATACTGCACTGTGGTCCTCCTTATCCGAGCGTTCCACATCTGTGGATTCAGGACTGACTTCAATACACCATTTTATTGAAGGAACTTGAACATCAGCAGATTTTGGAATCTGCTGTGGTCCTGGGACCAATTCCATGCTGATACGGAGTGGCAAAGTGTATTGTGGTCATGTAAGAGATACCTTTGTTTCTAGAATATACATGTTAAAGTATTCAGAGATGAAGCATCATAATATCTACAATGTACTCTGAAATAACTAAATTTTCTGGGAACTTATGATCTGATGCAGTTGGTTTCGATCTTTAATTTAGTGGTTTTTAATTTGGAATTTCCCATTTCTCAAAGTCATGACAGTTTATTTAACATCCCTCTGTGGCAGTTTGAACTTTGCCTCCATTTCACCAGCTTTTTGGTTTCTTTTCATCTTTGTACCTTCTCAGCAATGATGAAGCAAATGCCTGGATTTGTATTAATCTCCTGTGTCCTTCAGGATCCTCCACCTGCATCTCAGTAGGTGGGTGCAGATTAGCATGTAAGCCTGCACGATCCTTACCAGGTTTTAGATTCTTGTGACAATTTTGCAGGAGGAATTTGTCTTTTCCTGGTTCCCATCTAACCTTTGTCTGAAACTGAATCTAGACCACTAGTTTCTGAGAGAATCATCATTTAGAAAAAAGTCCGGGACCTCTGTATCACCAGTGAAAACCCCTTTTGTGAACTAGTCCTTTAGATTATTATTCACGCAGACATATCATTATTCGTATAGATGTTATATATAAAGACTCCCCTACTTTATCAAGAGTTGACTCCCCTACTTTCCATGAACTCCATCTCCTTTGTATGGCAGCTGGAGTCAACTGTGTTGTGTGTTGTCCTCAAATGGAACGTCACCAAAACCTGGTGAGGCTGGCAAGACAGGGGCCACCCTCTTTTCATGATGGAGAGATGGAGGCTGGGGAGGAGAATGTGTCACACTGGTAGTTTCATCAGAACTGTGGTGATATTTGTTTAGTATGCACCTGTACAGTGAAACCTTGCGTGATAAGAACAGGCTCTGGACCTCTTGGTTCTTTGGGGTTTTTCCCTCCTTTACATGTGTCCTCTTGGCAATGCCCCAAACCTGTGCTCCTTGCCATATCTGCAGTGGCATTTTCTTCAGTCCGCTTCAGGGGTCTCCAACCTCTGGGCCATGGACCAGTACCTCTTGTCAATGTTAAATTAGAAATAAAGTGCACAATAAATGTAATGTGCTTGAACCATTTCGAAACCGTCCCCCATCCAGTCCATCGGAAAATTGTCCACGAAACTGGTCCTTGGTGCTAAAAAGGTTGGGGAACGCTGCTCTACTTCACTGTCTTCTCTCTTTGCACAACTACAAAATGGTGGGAGCCAAATGTGTCACCCCTGGACGGGCTCACTGACGAGCCGAGGATGGCAACATAGCCTCTTGTGAATCCTTAAAGTAGGTGGATGAGATTGAAGCTGCTAAAAGATATCTTCTCTCTGTCAAGTGTTAGGGTCATGAAACTGTATTTTGGGAAATAGGATTTGACCTTGGATGGGTCAAATCCTGAAAGATGTTTTAAAGTTATCTTCCTTGTTATCAACTGTGGTTGATATTATATTCATTTTCATCAGAACTATGGTGATATTTGTTTAGTATGCACCTGTACAGTGAAACCGGTTGTTACAATATTGAAATACTTCCACATTATTTGATTATAACTGCTGTTGCATAAAAATGCTTACCTCCACTCTCCCAGCATCCTCTTTGGAACCAGGTCCACCACCCATATCTCGGAAATCTAGCCACTAAAGGATTGATGCTTGGCACAACAAGGAAACTGGTTGTTACATATTTTGAGTATCCTCTTTTCCCTGTTTATTATTATAGTTCTAGTTTCATGCCAATCAATTATACAGTTATTCCTAAAAAATATTCTTATACTTTAGAACTTGGAAAATTATTAAAAACTATTTCAAAACCATGACATCAAGTGAAAACTTACAGTCTTAGTAGTTTTCTAGTTAAAATTGTAAATGTATATGGATAATGTTCATATTTCTGAATGCTTGAGAGAGAACTGGCCTCTATATGGAATGTGGAAACCATCAGTTCAGAGGAAAATTAAGGTAATATCAAGCACAACATAGCTATGCAACCAGAGGCACTCTATGCATGTTGGTAGATTGTCCTATAAGGGATGAGGCTGTTCCATGTGAAGGAGAGAGTTGTTCAGTGAGTATCAACTATCACGCCAATGTGCTTTGTTACAATGGCAACCTTCCCAAGTTATTGACGTCTCTTGACTCCATCTTTGTCAGGAGAGGTTCTGCTAGTGACCTCCTAAGATTTGTCCTTTGGTGTCTCCCATGATGACATCTCCTCATCCATGGCCTTAAACCCAGTGTCCTCCAGACATTAGATTCTCCTTTTCTTCTTGTTACATCAGGTTTAGCCTGAAGTCTTTCCAGGATCATTATTTTTCTAATGCTAATATCCATTGTCTCTAGCTTGTATTCAGTTAAACCTTTTTTTTTCTTTTTTTAGTGTAGGAAAGGCTAAACTCATTAAATTATTTTATAGTTAAAGATATTTCTATCCCTTGAGAGTACATTTCTGTATACAATTTCCTTTATGTACTATTTACACATAGCAGCTGTACATTTTTAGCTTCTAGTGTGTTACATTGCCTTTCAGATTCAGAAAAAAAGTAATCACAGCTGGCTTGAATCTTCAGAATGGCTGTCTTTGACTATATTTTCTCCTGCTCTTTTGCTATGATGAATGTCATACTAGTAGCCAGTCAAAAGCATATTCACCTGAAATGGTTCTTTGTACAAACAAGAAACATGACTTTGAGTGCTGTACATCAGTTGCCAAGCTAATAAGATAATCCTCTTTTCATTTCAAAGACTAAATCTTAAAACAGAAGTCTCCTCTTCTCTATGCAACAGTCACTGGATAAAGATTCTGTTATCATAATCCTATTAAAATGTATTCACTTTTGCAGTACACCTTGATAATAGTATTTATCCTTCTAAGCACCTAGGGAGTAGAGTGATAAAAGACAAATCTATTCAAAATTTCAGTAAAAAAAAAACAGTTGCCAAGAAGAGCACGTATTTTAAAAGCTTAGAAATGAATAGCAACTAATATCCATAGCTGGAAAGAGCAATCATTAATTCATGAATTGGGCTTGTGTTTAGACTCTGACCAGGAAAGATAGTAGTTTTCCAGTTGAAATACCCTGTACTGATCACATCTGTCCACACAGGCAACTGCTGGTTAGGCTGAATTACCTGAGCCCTGAGCTAGATATCAGCTCTCACCTGTGGCATTTTTGATACAACATCCTTTATTGATACTAATGGTTTTAAGGTTTCTAACCTTTAAAATCCAAGGTAAAGAGCAGCAGCTGTGCTTTGCTGGAGGATCCGTGAAGATATACCCCACGTCCAAGGTAAGAGAAACCCCAGTAAGACTGTAGGTGATGAGAGAGGGCAGACAGACTGAAACCACAATCAGAGAAAACTAACCAATCTAATCACATGGACCACAGCCTTATCTAACTCAATGAAACTAAGCCATGCCGTGTGGGGCCATCCAAGATGGACAGGTCATGGTGGAGACTCTAACAAAATGTGGTCCACTGGAGAAGGGAATGGCAAATCACTTCAGTATTCTTGCCTTGAGAACCCCATGAACAGTATGAAAAGGCAAAATGATAGGATACTGAAAGAGTAACTCCCCAGGTTGGTACGTGCCCAATATGCTACTGGAGATCAGTGGAGAAATAACTCCAGAAAGAATGAAGGGATGGAGACAAAGCAAAAATAACACCCAGTTGTTGTTGTGACTGGTGATAGAAGCAAGGTCTGATGCTGTAAAGAACAATATTGCATAGGAACCTGGAATGTTAGGTCCATGAATCAACAAAATTGAAAGTGGTCAAACAGGAGATGGCAAGAGTGAATGTCGACATTTTAGGAATCAGCAAACGATAATAGACTGGAAAGGGTGAATTTAACTCAGATGACCATTATATCTATGACTGTGGACAAGAACCCCTTAGAAGAAATGGAGTAGCCATTATGGTTAACAAAAGAGTCCAAAATGCAGTACTTGGGTGCAATCTCAAAAATGACAGAATGATCTGTGTGTTTCCAAGGCAAACCATTCAATATCATGGTAATCCAAGTCTATGCCCTGACCGGATGCTGAAGAAGCTGAAGTTGAATGGTTCTATGAAGACCTACAAGACCTTTTAGAACTAATATCCCCAAAAGATGTTCTTTTCATTATAGGGGGCTGGAATGCAAAAGTAGGAAGTCAAGGACACCTGAAGTAACAGGCAAATTTGGCCTTGGAGTACAGAGTGAAGCAGAGTTTTGCCAAGAGAATGCACTGGTCATAGCAAACACTCTCTTCCAGCAACACAAGAGAAGACTCTACATATGGACATCACCAGATGGCCAACACCGAAATCAGATTGATTATATTCTTTGTAGCCAAAGATTCAGAAGGTCTATACAGTCAGGAAAAACAAGACCGGGAGCTGACTGTGGCTCAGATCATGAACTCCTTATAGCTAAATTTAGACTTAAATTGAAGAAAGTAGATAAAACCACTAGACCATTCAGGTATGACCTAAATCAAATCCCTTACAGTTATACAGTGGAAGTGAGAAATAGATTTAAGGGACTAGATCTGATAGAGTACCTGAAGAACTATGGATGGAGGTTTGTGACATTGTACAGGATACAGGGATCAAGACCAGCCCCATGGAAAAGAAATGCAAACAAGCACAATGGCTGTCTGAGAAGGCCTTACAGATAGCTGTGAAAAGAAGAGAAGTGAAAAGCAAAGGAGAAAAGGAGAGAGATACCCATTTGAATGCAGAGTTCCAAAGAATAGCAAGGAGAGATAAGAAAGCCTTCCTTAGTGATCAGTGCAAAGAAATAGAGGAAAACAATAAAATGGGAAACACTAGAAATCTCTTCAAGAATAGTAGAGATACCAAAGGAATGTTTCATGCAAAGATGGGCTCAATAAAGGACAGAAATGGTATGGACCTAACAGAAGCAGAAGCTATTAAGAAGAGGTGGCAAGAATACACAGAAGAACTGTACAAAAAAGATCTTCAAGACCCAGACAATCATGATGGTGTCATCACTCACCTAGAGCCAGACATCTTGGAATGTGAAGTCAAGTGGACCTTAGGAAGCATCACTATGAACAAAGCTAGTGGAGGTGATGGAACTCCAGTTGAGCTATTTCAAATCCTAAAAGATGATGCTGTGAAAGTGCTGCACTTAAAATGCCAGCAAATTTGGAAAACTCAGCAGTGGCCATAGACCTGGAAAAGGTCAGTTTTCATTCCAATCCCAAAGAAAGGCAATACCAAAGAATGCTCAAAGTACCACACTCATCTCACATGCTAGTAAAGTAATGCTCAAAATTCTCCTAGCCAGGCTTCAGCAATATGCAAACCCTGAACTTCCTGATGTTTAAGCTGGTTTTAGAAAAGGCAGAGGAACCAGAGATCAAATTGCCAACATCCGTTGGATCATTGAAAAAGCAAGAGAGTTCCAGAAAAACATCTATTTCTGCTTTATTGACTATGCCGAAGCCTTTGACTGTGTGGATCACAATAAACTGTGGAAAACTCTGAGAGAGATGGGAATACCAGACCACCTGACCTGCCTCTTGAGAAATCTGTATGTAGGTCAGGAAGCAACAGTTAGAACTGGACAAGGAACAACAGACTGATTCCAAATAGGAAAAGGAGTACCTCAAGGCTGTATATTGTCACCCTGCTTTTTTAATTTATATGCAGAGTGCATCATAAGAAATGATGGGCTGGAGGATGCACGGCTGGAATCAAGATTGCCGGGAGAAATATCAATAACCTCAGATATGCAGATGACACCATCCTTATGGTAGAAAGTGAATAAGAACTAAAGAGACTCTTGATGAAAGTGAAAGTGGAGAGTGAAAAAGTTGGCTTAAAACTCAGCATTCAGAAAACTAAGATCATGGCATCTGGTCCTATCACTTCATGGGAAATAGATGGAGAAACAATGGAAACAGTGTCAGACTTTATTTTTTGGGGCTCCAAAATCAGTGCAGATGGTGATTTCAGCCATGAAATTAAAAGATGCTTACTCCTTGGAAGGAAATTTATGACCAACCTAGATAGCATATTCAAAAGCAGAGACATTACTTTGCCAACAAAGGTCCATCTAATCAAGGCTATGGTTTTTCCTGTGGTCATGTATGGATGTGAGAGTTGGACTGTGAAGAAGGCTGAGTGCTGAAGAATTGATGCTTTTAAACTGTGGTGTTGGAGAAGACTCTTGAGAGTCCCCTGGACTGCAAGGAGATCCAATATTTCCATGCTAAAGGAGATCAGTCCTGGGTTTTCATTAGAAGGACTGATGTTTAAGCTGAAACTCCAATACTTTGGCCACCCGATGCAAAGAACTGATTCATTTGAAAGGACCCTTTTGCTGGGAAAGACTGAAGATAGAAGGAGAAGGGGACAACAGAGTATGAGATGGTTGGATGGCATCACCGACTCAATGGACATGGGTTTGAGTAAACTCCAGGAGTTGGTGATGGACAGGGAGGCCTGACATGCTGCAGTCCATGGGATTGCAGAGTTGACACTACTGAGTGATTGAACTGAACTGAACATTAAAAAACAAATAAATAGCTTTGACTGAATATGTAAAAGCAGAGCCAAAAAATGAATTAATTCTACTGAGAACAATAGCTGGTACTCAGTCTTTTAGTTTGTATAGGTATTGTGCTTTTTTCTCTTCATCATATGGGAACAATTGAAAATCCTGGTCACTAGTGACATTTTTGCCTTAAATGAGGGGATCTCTCTTTTTCTCTCTTCCTCTCTCTCATTTTCTTTTTGGAAAGAACCAATAGCAGTAATGTTTGGTTGTCTATCCCTGGTATATTCATCCTATACAAGCTCTATGATATGATCCAACTTCACTTGTGTAAGAGCTGCATGAAATGATTTGCCACTTCCTCAGGTTTTGCTTTCGTTTTGTTTGTTTGTTTGTTTGTTTCAAATCAAAGTGCATTTCCAATCATCTATGCATCTTACCTCTAGCATGAGTCTTTTCATTTATTTTTACACCACAGATGAGGCTATCATATATTAGCAGTATGTTTCAGGTAGGTCTGTAGTTCAGATCACTGAGAAAATATCTGCTTCTGTTCACAAAGATTCTATGTGAAAGTTACTTACAAGTTAGTATAAACTTAACTTTTAATATTATTAAATGTCTTCTCAGTTGTAAAATGTGCACATAATTAAATATTTGCAGAAAATCTACAGTGTCATTTTATTTTTTAAAGCCTTGGAGGATTACTTCTTTTGTAGGTAAATTGACTAATGCTTTCTATTCTTAGTTACTGACCTGTGATTTGACAGACGTTTATAAGCCTTCCTGAAATGTGTCATAGTCCACTCTTCAGGTGTTTGGTGAGTAGATTAAGCACAAAATGGAGTTGTAATAGCTTATGGCTTGATTTAAGGGTGTTTTAGGATCCATATTTTCCCTTACTAAAGAGTAAGTATGTTTTATAGGGCAGTTTAGGGCAAAAAGTCCAAACAAAATTCATCATTCTGAAATAAAATATTTATGAAACAAGTTTTATATTTTCCTTTTCTGGGCTAAATTTAAAATTCTGTAATGCGGTATTTCTTACAGAAGTTTGTGGGGAATCTTCTGAGAGCTAACATTTAATCACTGACTTGTCTGCAGTGTTTTACATCCACATTGCTGGTTTACTGGACAGATGCAGTGTTCCTTTCCCTTTACAGCAGACAAGGGCACTTTAAATGCCTAATAGCTGTTGGGGCTTAAATATGGAATAGATACAATTTTTTAAGAAGGTATAATGCTGGGTAGTTTCAGTTTCCCATTTTTGAAAAGTAAACCCTGCAATGATTTGATTTAATATATATTAAAACTGTACAAACCTACATGCGTTTCTTGTTTTAATAATCGAAGTGTAGTTGAGTTATGATATGTTCGTTTCAGGTGTACATCATAGTGATTCAGTATTTGTATAGATTATACTTCATTGAAACTTATTACAAAATAATGACTATGTTTTCCTGTGTTGTATAATATATCCTTTGCTTATTTACTTTACGCATAGTATTTTTACTTCGTAATCCTCTCCCTATCTTGCCTCTCCTTCCTTCTGTCTCCCCACTGGTAACCACTAGTTTGTTCTCTGTGTCTGTGAATCTGTGTCTCTTTTGTTATATTCATTTTGTTTGTTTGCTTATGTACGTATGTATGTTTCATTTTGAGGCCAGGCTGCTGAGGCTGAGAGCACCTCCATCCAGTCTCTCCCTTTTCATTTTCTCTAATAGATTTATTTTCAATCTAGAATCCTTAGAAATAGATCCGGTATCTTTGCTTCTTGATCTACAGATTTCAAGTGTGCTTGTTGGGGAGATGACAGTTTAGAAATGAGCAAAGCAAATGTACCCTGTGCTGTGGGAAGAGGGGTCTGAAACTGCACAGGACCACTCGCTGTTTCCCAGGTGGGCCATAAATGTTCACTCCTTGGCCTCCTGGTGATCTCGTCTCTGGTCTCCTCCCACTCCACCCCTCCTTTTGTTCCCTCCCTTGGTACTTGGATTCGGAGTTGAGCAATTCCCATTCCTCAGTTCATTGGACTCTCTTATCAATAGTTCATGCAAGTCTCTTTTTTGTTTTATAAAATTATTTTCCTCTTAATCCATACTCATTCTCCTTTCCCCCAAGACATCCATTCAAATGTGTTTGATGTAAATGTGATGGTGTGTGATTCCTTATAAAATATGAAGTCTTTGTGTCTGTTTAATTTTGTATATGTTACTGTGTTATAGCTCTCATTCTTTCTTGCCTTTTCCCTTCAATACATTTAAAATATCTATTTGTGTGTACAGCTGGCTCATTGCTTCTAATTCTGGGCAGTCATTATGGTGAATTTATACTTCTCCATTATTCTAGAGCTTCTGCTCCCACCATTCTCCAAATCTGAATCCAGATCATATTGACTTCTTTACTTTCCTCTAAAGCAGCAGAAGTCTTTGCATCTCCTGTTTGGCCCCCATGCCTACCACCTGCATAACACCTATTGTTATATTGAATATATTATTTATATCTCTTAAAAATATCATTTAGTTTGAGAAGCCATTCCTGATATCCCCTCCAGAGTACCCTTAGGGTCCTGTTCTTCACTCAGTACTTCCTTTATTAAAACCAGGATGACACTTTATATTATAATGCTCTACTAGCCAGTAAGCTCTCAAGAGCCGAGATCATGTCTGCTCTGCTCACCATTGAATGGTTAACTTCTCAGTAACTATCCCAATGTGTAAAACATGATAGATATTCTATCAAAATGTTGTTGTTGGTAGAATGAACAAGTGTATGAATGAAATCAAGATGTAACCACTGAATCCAAGAAGCTCTTAATGCTCCCAATGACACAGTCAGTAGTAGCATGCCCATTTTATTTGAAACTGAAGCTCAGGAAAAAAAAATTCTTAAAGTTACATGCAGATGAGTTATGGAAGTGGGCTTCAGACACATATCTTTGTGTATTGTGGTATTTTAGATTCTGAAGCCTTTTGGGACTAGTCTGGGGCTTTTTCTGATTCATGATTTTGCTGTAATCAAGACTCTTTTAACTTCTGATACCTAGCCCACTTCTTCTGGAGCTGTAGGCTGAAGGGGAATTAGCAGAGAAATTCAGCAGAGCATCGCTATTGAACTCCTACTACATTCTAGACTCTGTCTAAAAAGGAGCTGAGAATGGTAGCTGAGGTAACAAGCAAAATCTCTACTGCAGTGTAGCTTATATTCCTCATGGGGGAGACAATGGACAAATAAACATATAGTTTCAGGTGGTTTCAAGAAGCTTCAGAGTGGTCTTATGGTGGTAGTGGATAATTTAAATCAGTTGGTCAGGATATTGGAGTAGGTGAGAATGAGAAGGAACCAGTCACAGAAAAGTCCAGAGCAAGAACATTCCAGGCAGAAGGAAGAGTATGTGTGAAGGCTTGGAGGGGAGAACAAACTTGGTGGTTTTTAGAACAAGGAAAAGGCCCCTTGCAGGTTGGTGAACAAGTTGGGAGTGGAAGAAGTGAGGTGGATGGTGGCTCTGTCCATTTGGATCTGCTATTAACAAAATACCACTGTACCACAGACTTAGTGACTTAAAAACTGTAGAAATTAACTGCTCACAGTTCTGGAGGCTGGAAGTCCAAGATTAGGGTGCCAGCATGGCCAGGTTCTTGTTAGGACTCACTTCTGAGTTGTAGACTGCCAACTTCTCATTGTATCCTTATATCAGCGAAGCATGAGAGAGCTCTTTAGGCCTCTTTTATAAAGGCACTAATCCCATTCAGGAAGACAAACCCTCATGATCTAATTACCTCCCGAAGGCTTCACTTCCATAAATGATCGATTACCTTGGAGGTTAGGATTTCAACATATGAGTTTTGGAGAGACACAAAGTTTCAAATTATAGCAGATGGATAGGCAGATGACATGTCACATTAAGGCTTTAGAGGCCATGATTAAGACATTGTGAGTGTATCTGGAAGCCATGGACAGGTTTTAAGCCAGGGAGTTACTTGATCTCACTTTTATTTATTTATTTATTTATTTTTTACTTTACAGTATTGTATTGGTTTTGCCATACATCAACATGAATCTGGAGCTGATTATACAGAGTGAAGTAAGCCAGAAAGAAAAAACCAATACATATGGAATTTAGAAACATGGTAATGATAAACCTGTATGGGAGACAGCAAAAGAGACACAGATGTATAGAACAGTCTTTTGGATTCTGTGGGAGAGGGAGAGGGTGAGATGATTTGGGAGAATGGCATTGATCTCACTTTTGTTTAGAAAGGTCCATTTGACTGATTATGGAGGCAAATAGAATAGAAGGAGAGGGATCAGTTGTTGCAGGAGAGAGACTATTGCTGTAGCCCAAGGAGATATCTGTGGGAATTGTAAGAAGAGGTCAGGTCTGAAATATATTTCAAAGTAGAGCAAATGAGATTTGCCAATTCACTGGATGTGTCTAGAGGAAGAGGGGAGACTTGTGTGGGGAAGGTGAGAAAAGGGAAGACTGAGTATAGGGAATGATGGAGCTGTTGACTGAGATGGGAAAGACTGAGGAAGGAGTGGATTTCAGGAAGAAAGCCATGACCTTGGTGGTGGACTTGCTTGGTTTGTGGTATCTGCTGGAAATCCATGGACCTTATCAAGTAGAGAAGCAACCCAGGGCTGGAGCAAAGGTTAGGCCTTAAGATAGAAATGTGAGAGCTGTCTGTGTATGAAGTGAGAGTGGAAGTATTAGTCGCTCAGCCATGTCCGACTCTTTGTGACCCCATGGACTGTAGCCTGTCAGGCTCCTCTGTCCATGAAGTTCTCCAGGCAAGAATACTGGAGTGGGTTACCATTCCCTTTTCAGGGGATCTTCCCAACACAAGAGTTGAACTCAGGTCTCCTGCATTACAGGCAGATTCTTTACCTTGTGAGCGACCAGATAAGCCCCTGTTTGTGTATAGATCATTCTAAAGCCAGCCCCAAGGGAGTGAGGGGAGCTAGAGAAGGAAGAGGAAGGGTGAAGGATTTAGCTCCAGGTACCTCCACACTTTGAAGTCCAAATGAAGAGGAGCACCCAGCAAAAGAGACTAGAAGGACTGCCAGTGAGATAGGAAGGAAAGGAGAGAAAGAAAGGGGAGCAAGTGGTCAAGAGGGAGGCTGGCATTTCTATTAGATGTTGCTGAAAAGTGGCACAAAATCCACTACTCACTGGATTTGTCCAAAACTGGGGTCATCAAAAACATTCCCAAGATCTATTTCCTGCAGTGGAGCTGAAAAGCAAATGTACATACTTTTATGTTAATTGTTTGTATTTTTATAAATCAAGTTCTGGTTTATAGGTGCCAGAGGATCCTGTTACTTAGAATGATTTTCCTGAAGGGAGTCCTTTGGGGAAGTCAAATATTCTGTTTTACTGCAAATTATCAGCCCTTAAAGAGATGGGAATACCAGACCACCTAACCTGCCTCTTCAGAAATCTGTATGCAGGTCAGGAAGCAACAGTTAGAACTGGACATGGAACAACAGACTGGTTCCAAATAGGAAAAGGAGTACGTCAAGGCTGTATATTGTCACCCTGCTTATTTAACTTATATGCAGAGTACATCATGAGAAATGCTGGACTGGAAGAAACACAAGCTGGAATCAAGATTGCTGGGAGAAATATCAATAACCTCAGATATGCAGATGACACCACCCTTATGGCAGAAAGTGAGGAGGAGCTAAAAAGCCTCTTGTTGAAAGTGAAAGAGGCGAGTGAAAAAGTTGGCTTAAAGCTCAACATTCAGAAAACGAAGATCATGGCATCTGGCCCTATCACTTCATGGGAAATAGATGGGGAAACAGTAGAAACAGTGTGAGACTTTATTTTTTTGGAGTCCAAAATCACTGCAGATGGTGACTGCAGCCATGAAATTAAAAGACACTTACTCTTTGGAAGAAAAGTTATGACCAACCTAGATAGTATATTCAAAAGCAGAGACATTACTTTGCCGACTAAGGTCCGTCTAGTCAAGGCTATGGTTTTTCCTGTGGTCATGTATGGATGTGAGAGTTGGACTGTGAAGAAGGCTGAGTGCTGAAGAATTGATGCTTTTGAACTGTGGTGTTGGAGAAGACTCTTGAGAGTCCCTTGGACTGCAAGGAGATCCAACCAGTCCATTCTGAAGGAGCTCAACCCCAGGATTTCTTTGGAAGGAATGATGCTAAAACTGAAACTCCAGTACTTTGGCCACCTCATGCGAAGAGTTGACTCATTGGAAAAGACCCTGATGCTGGGAGGGATTGGGGGCAGGAGGAGAAGGGGATGACCGAGGATGAGATGGCTGGATGGCATCACGGACTCAATGGACGTGAGTCTGAGTGAACTCTGGGAGTTGGTGATGGACAGGGAGGCCCGGCGTGCTGCGATTCATGGGGTCACAAAGAGTCGAACACGACTGAGCAACTGAACTGAACTGAACTAAACTGATCAGCCCTTAATTTTTCTAAGAGTTGTGATTCAGGTAGCAGGCATTTTTCTTTTCTATTTGTTTCAAGTAAAACTCTCATTCCTTTACCTGACATACTCAACTGCTGATATACTTGAAGTCTTTAAATTTATTTTCTGATTTTAAAATTAAAATTTAATTTAAATTGCCATGCACCTGCTAATGAAACTTCTGTCCAGTTTGTTTAAGGATGGTGCTACTGAATCTAATACTAATACTAGTAAATGATGAGTAATATTAGTAAGACTGAGAGCAATAGTAAAACAATTTATTAGGTATTTACCATGTGCTAGATATTGTTCTGAGTACTTTACATTTATTGCTTCCTTTAATTTTCATGGCAACCTATGAGCTAAGTACTGTTATTACTGTACTTTATGGATGAGGAAACTGAGGCACAGAGAGGGTAAGCAAAGTGCCAAGGTCAAGCACCTTGACCTTGTGGAGGCCTAAGAACCCAAGGCTTGAGCTTCCTAATCATCAAGGGAATCGTCTTCATTCATTCACTCTTTCACTAGATGCTCTTGAGGTCCTGGGCACAGATGACAGACAGGGACAGCAGCCTTCTACACCCTGAACTTGCTGTCATCCCTAACTCCTGCTTACCAGGGTTTTCCAGAATAGCTGTGAGAATATGCATGTTGCATCTGTGGATTTCCAAAACATTTTCTAGAGAACAACTTGATGGGCATGAAAAGGACTTTAATATTGGTTTGACAAACACAACATTGTCTCTAGTTCAAGTTACTGAAATGAGAACTTGCAAATATAAATGCTTGCCAGGAGCCCTGAGGAACTGCCATTTCCTTTAGAGATTGTAAATATTGACAAATTGAGATTAGATTTCCCAGCTCTCCTTTACAGTCAGCACTAAGGATATTGAAGACCTAGTTAAAATTAATTACTTCATTTGCATGCATTTTATTAATCACTCATTCGCTACAAACCTGAATATTTTCTCATCTTGTAGAACAAAATTTAAAAAAATTAGATAGTAACAAGACTAGAAGAGACAAAGGCCTAAATTTATAATCATATTTGCTTATTTTAAAAGTAAAGGCAATTCTTTGACCTCTTAAGTGTTAATTTGAGGGGATTAAAGAGGAATGTCTTCTTCACTACATAAAATAGGTGATGAGGAAAGAAAACAGAAAAGAATTTTTTTGATTTGTTTGTAAAAATACTGTGTATTCTATTTGGTTACTTATATCAAGCCTTTCAAAAAAAAACCGCTCTCAAACTGTGATGTACATAACCATTAGCCATGAAACTCTTCTGTGGTTATTTATTGGTGAATTTCATGCCCCAAGATGGAGCTCAGCAGTAAATCCCCATCATCCTGATACCCTCACACGCCTACCACTTAGTCTCAGAAGCAACTATTTGAAGTCACAAAAGTATAAAATGATTACACTATAAACTCCTTGTGTTTTTTCATCAGATTTCTAAGAAAGCACTGTAATGAAAAATGCTGTTGTTTGGCAGTCTCCACCAGGAGATAGGGAGGAAGGGGGTTTGTGTGTGAAAGGGGATGGGATCAACCCATATTGGATGACTCCCAGGTCCAAGACTGTGTTAGACATTTAAAATACATTATCTAATTTAATCCTCCCAATAACTCTGTATATAATAGCTCTTAAATTATCAATGACAAGCACTGAACTCAACCAGAAATCTTTAGACATGGACATTGTTTCTGCCTGTCTCCTGTCTTAATGGCAGCTTTGAGCTAAGTGGAAGCCGGGTGGAATGAATCTTGCACCTGGCATTTACTGAGTAGGTTGATGGAAAGTTGTTTCCATGCCTGCTGGTTTTGCTATGATTTTTTTTCCTTTTGTAGAGTAGAAGGGATTAGCTCCCTTACTTCCAAGAGCTCTCTACAACTATGGCAATTTGAATACGTAAATCCACCCTTTTTGTTGGGCTCACTTGAGGAGAGCAGGACATTTACAAGGAAACGATCATACAACCTGCAAAAGTTAACACTTGGCTTGCTAAGAGGCTTATGATAATGATATTCACTTTCTCTCACCTAAGGAGACAACTTCTCTTTAACTCTCAAAAAGCCAAATTAAAAAAATTACAAGCACATAAAATTTCTCAAAGACTAAAAAAGTACATCATATCATAGAATATTTTTAATTGTATTAATCAAGAACCATGCCAGTTATAACTGTTGTCATTTGTGTTGTAATATTTTCAGCAAGAAATAATCATATTCTCTGTTATTTTACTGGTTTCTCTAGAGAGCCTCAGGATTCCATGTTTTGTATAGCTGGTGTGTGTGTGTGTGTGTGTGTGTGTGCATATGTATGTGTTGATTTCTTAACCTGAAATTGGGACATATGGACTAATAAAGAATTTTGTCTAATTCATGAGTTTATTTATACATGAATATCTTATGAAGATGTTCATCACATTCCCTTGAGTATTTAAAATCAAAATAAACAAAAATTCCACCTTTCATGAGAAGAATGAAATCAGAGTCTGTAATAAAAAAGATCTCTAATACATATAAATGTTAATAACATTTGTGTGAAACATGAAACCTATCCTTTGCAACAACTTTTGAGGGAGTTTTATAGTATTTCATGCTCATCCATAGAAATGTTGATATAAATATCAACATTTTTTAGCAATCAGATATGGTTTTCCTCTCTGCCTTCTACTTCATGCTCTAGCCTTCTGAACAGTAGACTGAAGAGGTGGAAAATGTAAGCTGTGACTATCTTGTTCCTAGTTTGACCTGAACTTTGCCACTTATTAGCTGTAGGATCTTGGACAGGTGAATCTCTCCAAGGCTTAAACTTCTCATCAATAAAACAGGGATACGTCTGTTGTGAAGACTGAATGAAAGAGAGCACCTGGAGTATTTAACACAGTATCTGGCACATAGAACCACTCATTGAATGTTGGGTATAATCTGATTATCATCTTTGTTATCACATTCTTCTGTTTCCATCTGTCTTTCCTCTGCATCTTCTCCCACTTGGCCTTTTCCTAATGAACTCCTTTTCATTTTTTTCAAAGCCTGGCAGGAATATCCTAGAATATTCCTCCAGGGATCCTTTCCTCGCCTCTAGCCCAGACACAATGATTGTTCCTCTTCAGTGCTCTTTCCTCTTCTTTTGCTTGATTCTGCTGTAACATTAGATGCACTGCTTGGATGGTCGTTTACTGAGTCACTCTTTCCTTGTCCAGACTGTGACTGTTACGAGGAACAGTTCTTTCTTACTCACCATTGTATCCCCAGCACCCAGCACAGTACCCAGGCAGTGGGTGCTCCATGAATGATTACTCAACTGAAAGTCTAACAGACATAGGCTCTGTTGCATCTGGTGTAATGAATCCAGAGACTGAGAATCTGAGGATCCAGGGTGTTGAACAGTAAGCATTCTTCTCTTCACCTGCTGCTTCAAGTTAAGCTCTGTTTACAGTTGTTTTTCAGTCACTAAGTCGTGTCTGACTCTTTTGCAGCCCCATAGACTATAACCACCAGGCTTCTCTGTCCATGGGACTTCCCAGGCAAGACTACTGGAGTAGGTTGCTGTTTCTTCTCCAAGGGATCTTCTCGACCCAGGGATCCAACCCACGTCTCTCCTGCATTAGCAGGTAGATTCTTTATTGCTGAGCCATCAGGCAAGCCCTCTGCTGATAGACTTAAAAAAAAAAAAAAAAAGAACATTCAGTCTGAAATTGTAGTTAAAGGAATTTTTGTGTGACATTGTATTGTATACAACAGAACTTGAAAATGACCTGTATCAGAAAATGACTAGACCCTTTATGATAACAGAAGAGGCTTATAGCAAAGCTTATTGATGTGATCCTGCAAATCATAGTTTCAGTTGTTTGCCCTGGGCCTCCCTGCCCTTGCTGTGGGCCTCCTTGCTACTGGGATTCCCATCTTGTGGTTTAGCCCTCACTGGGGACTCACTTGTAACTGCCACACAGTTTTGACTTATATTTGTGATTTTTATATTCCCAGAAAGCTCCAGGACAAGACCCTATGAATACAGAGTGTCCTCAAATCCCATACCAGCAAATGGGTGGGGATACATTCATTGTAGGGGATGGAGTTCAAGTATGAAAGTGATGCTCTAACTTGAAATAATATAAAACTATCCAGTAAAATGATTTTGTCTTAATCATATTATGTTGAAACATATTTCTATTTGAGCCAGCTTCCTCTTCTGATTATATGACTTTAAATGGAAAACAATGAAAAAAATCACTTAAACTGACAAATTGACCAGCATCTTTCAAACAGGTCTGTTCTTGAGGGTACAATGTGTATTCTAAGAGAACCTTTACAATTAGGGCTTTTATTTTGATGACAGTGTGCAAATTAATCTAAGCATCTTCTAGGCCATCCTGTAACTGAACACTGGGCTTGTATTCCTTCTCATATCAGGGTCAAATGATTCCTAGTCCAGACTAAGGAGGAAGCCCAGAAGCTGGCTGAATGAGGCAGTCCCCACAGGCGGTGGAATGGGTGTGCTCAGTCCAAAGAACCTGCCATTAGCAGTCAGCACCACAGTGCATGTTCCCAGCGGTAACTCAGTTTTGGCAAAAGCACTAAATTTGTCACATTAAAATAAGGCTATTAATTGGATTTTGTTGGTTTTGTAGTTTTATTTGCATTTAATTTGAAAATTTGCTCTGGTTTGATAGTTGCTTAAAAGAACAATAAGTATAGAGGGTTTAGTTTTACATTTATACATATTTAAATAGCATTATAAGTTTTGGATGTAATGCAATATTAGGTCTTGAGCTTTTTTCCCTTCCAGTTCTTTGAAAACAAGCCATAGAATTCCATTTTGAGAAATACTTCAATGGGTCATACTTATGATGCTGATTTGTGGGGAAGAGTTTGTCAGTGACCTAAGAGCCCCCTGTTGTATGGCGTACTGCATGCTGCAGGTGCCCAACAGGCTCTCAGTGCACCTGAGGAGCACCCTGGGGTCTTGCTTTCATTCTGTCCCCTGCTCATTGGGCAGACGTAAGCAAGTTGCAGACTTGGTTTCCTCACCTAACCAACTTGGTGCTTGGGTTTCAGGACTTCTTTAGCTCCTTCCATCTCTAAAATGAGAGCCTCCAGAGCCTGCCAGTTTCTGCCATTTGTTTACTTTTCTACTGCATCACCCAACCTGACCATAAAATTGGATTTTTTTTTTTTAATTTCTTGGATATCACTGACAACACTGCCATGTTTGAGTTCATCCAATCAATTTTGTTGAAACATGAACTCACCTTTCTTATTGGAAGTTGTAAAGTCTTTTTTTCCCCCTTGAAAGAAAAGAAATATGAGGAAAACACTTAACCCAGACCTTTGGGCTCTTATGGAAATAGTATATCCCCTTTGAAAGGACTTTAATATCTCGCACAAACTGCTGGACAGAACGCTGAGGAGCGTTGACCGTCCCCTCCCTCCCTCTGCTCTAGGGGCCATCAGTTCTCTTAGTTGGTGTGAAGTCTCTCCAGCGTGACAACAGACCTGGGACCTGATCCACAGCCATGCACACTCTTGTCTGGGGCCCTGGGAAAGCTGAAACAACTCAACTGTGGGGGGCACAGTTGTGGTACTTTGGGACAGAGCTCTGCTTAATGAGTTGGGAAGATCCTTTGAGCAGTCTTAATGCAGCCCCAGATTATTAAGCTTCCCAGGACTCTCTGGGGTAGAACCTGCAGAGCTGGAGGGAAAACCAGAAAGAGAAGAGGGAACGCTGTCCCCCTGGAGGAGAGTGGGCCCGCCTCTGAAGCAGTCAACTGGCCCCAACTAGAGGCCTAAATTAACCATCAGAAAATTCCTAAAGAAATGGCCCATTTAAGAAAATTCCTCTCTAATGTGTGATTAATTCAGGCTATTGTGTGCTAGGTGGCAGATTGGAAAAGGGGAATGTAATCTTATAATAACTTTTTGGTTGCTGGGCTGTAGGTGAACTCAAGTTTGATTTGAAGCAAAAAACCATGCCATGAAGAAAAATGTTTATAGTTTCCATTTGGTTTAAAGAGCCCTGGGGCTCCCAGCTTTACTATGAAATACAGTCTTAGAACAAAAATATTTAGCTGTGCTTCTGTGAATTAAAATCTAGTCTCTCCTTAGGCTTATGATTTGAAGTCAAGTTTCTGACTGAAGTGAGATAATTAAAAGGAAAACAGAAGCAAGAGGATGATAGATGCGGCCCACAGCCTTGGCATACAGAAAAGCCCCAGCTATTTCTCTTCTGCTCAGTGGAGACTGTAGATTTATCATCAGGACAGCAGGCATATTCAAGGGGAGGAAAAGAAAGAGAAGTTATACATAGAAGCCCCTTGACAGCATCTGTCACAGAGAAGGAAATGAATATTCTTATAGGGAGATTCTGCTTAAAGAATTGCTTCTTATTGTCCTTTGAGTTGCTTTATGTCCATTTAATAAGCAACACAGAGTTCAAAGATAGCTCTGCCTTTACAACACTCATGATACAAAGGGATATTCCTGGCACCTCGATATGATGTCTGGGATAGTGGTTACATCATTGGTACCTGTCAGAAGCTGAGGCCGCTGAGTGCAGGGGCTGGGCTGGGAGAGCACTTAGGGATGGAAGATACACACATGTAATTAACTACTGCTTACTCAGGATCTCTGATGATACAAAATGGCCCTGAATTAGTGGACTCTGAACTTGTGCATAAGACTTATGGTACTATAATAAGGGGAAAAGTGAAAGGAAAAGTTTGTTTTTCTTAAATTATTTTTAAAGATTTTTTTGACATGGACCATTTTTTAAAGTCTTTATTGAATTTGTTACAATATTATGTTTGTTTTATGTTTTGGTTTTTTTTTGGCCACAAGGCATGTGGGATCTTAGTTCCCTGACCAGGGATCAAACATGCACCCCCTGCATTATTAGAAGGCAAAGTCTTAAACACTGGACCACCAGGGAAATTTCACATCTGTTTTCATGCATTGAAAAATTAAGTGGCAGCAATGGTTGAAGAATAAGTGAAATATTTGATGGTACAAGCTTGCTAGAAATGATAGAAAGTCAAATGACAGCTCTAGTCGATTATTCCTTTCAGCTCCATACTTGGCTGCTGGGTGTAATTTTGTTATCATTTCCTTCTCCTTCTCTCCACTGTGAAGAAAGAAGAAATGAATCAGAGGTTTGTGTACTTCAGACTGACACTCGTTTCTAAGAGTTGAAGAGCGGTTGACAGAGGCTCCAGGTCCCTGAGTATATTGAGTTTCTGGATAGTCTTGCCATAGAAACAGTATACTGTATTTTCTGAGGTTCTCTGGTGTGTGAATAATTCTTTTGTATTTCACACTTATCAGTAACATAGGTTTAATTTCACGCAAGACTTCTTGTTTCTAAATGGTTTTAAGTATTTCTTTGGGCTAAATTCTGAGCTCCCTTGCATGCTTAACCCAATGAAAGAGAAGCTGGGAGATGGGTGAGCAAGCCACGGCCTCTTTGTGCCTCTGCAAATAGAAGCCTGCCATGTCGAAGCTGCCCCTGCTTTCCTCAGCTGCCCAAGAAACAGTGTTGTGTTATCTCACTTTGCTGTTTTCTCTCTTTTTCTGCCTCCTCCTGCTCTGTTCCTGAAGCTTAGGTGAATAAAAGGAAATTTGGCAGTAGGATCAAGCAGAGGGAGGTGGCAGGTCCCCCAAGTTCCCCTTGCCCTGGATGAAGAGCCAGTGTATAAGTCACCCATTCAAACCAAGTGACCAAGACAAAGGAGACTAGAAACGTGTCAGTTATAAATAGGCCTTTGGAATGTTGTTGCCATTGCTCTGTCCCATAGATTCTCTGGAGCACTATTGTTTTTTAAAAATTAAGCAATGTGATTCTCTTTCTAATCAATATCTTATGCAAAACCTCAATACCGATCCTTCTCCTCCTTCCCTGTGTAGCCTCATTCCTTCCAGGGTTTAGGGCACCCTCGTTAACCAGAGCAGCAAAGCCATCACCTATTTTCTGTACTGACTGCACGTGGATGTTTTTATGAGAATTTTCTTGCTTAAAAATTGTTTTAAAACCACTGCCCTAGAACAGTGATGTTCGTGACTTTTTGAATTGTGCATCCAGTTCAGTAAAAAGAACATTTTTGATCATACTTTTCAGTATAAACGTATTTATTTGTTTTATACATGTACTACTTTACCAACATATGTACATTTAAAAATAGCCCCAAATTGGTTAAATTCATTAAAGTGTGGTTAAGTAGAAGCTACCACAGTGGATCCTCTTGCTTACCTGCTATAGTACTTGCCCTCCACTCTGGAGACCATTCCTAAAGGTATATTCTTAGTAGGCTGACCAGCAACCTCCAAATCCCAGTGACTTAACATAATACACACTCTTCTTTTGTGTTGCTGTCCTGGTTCCGCAGGTGCAGAGCTCTGCCCCCTGGGTCAGGGCCCTGGCTCTTCCTTTGTGTGGGTCTGTCATTTGCCAGGAGTTTGTCCTCCTTCCTGCTCAGCTGGAGGATGGGAAAAAGCCAGCTTGGAGAATTGAGGGAGGGGAGGGCTTTATGCTAACATCACTGCCTTCCCTGTCTCACTGACCGGAACTCAGCCACACAGACTCCTCTGGGGAAGATGTGAAATGTACTCAGCTGTGAGACCAGAAGGAAAACTGGGTCTGGTGAATGTCGACAACAGTGGATGCCAGTTCTCTTTGTCCAGTCTCCCTGGACTTGAAATCTCACTTTTAGTTTGTTGAATGAAGCATTTAGAGAGATGGGTCTGTGTCTATTTTTCAGTTAGGGATTATGTTCTGCTGATTGTGACAAAAACCTATCTGGAGTGGCTGACTCAAAAGGGATCTATTTACTTTCTTTCACTTCATAAGATGAGCAGGGAAGCAGTGCTGCACTGGGGTTGGGGGTGCTGTCTGGAGCCATCAGTACCCAAGGTCTTTCCAGCTCCCTTTTCAGTGGTTTTATATCTGGTTTTTACATTTGTTGTCCCTAGATGGCTGGTCTTTCTTCAGACATTTTGTTTGTGTTCAAACAAGATGAAAGATGAAGAGCAAATCAAAATGCAGGTGTCAGTGGAATCCCATTTAGCAAGAGACCCCTTCTGGTAGAATTAGCTCATAGCTCCTTGGCCATAACTGTCCCAGGACCAACATGGCGAGTCATTCTGCAAAGAATCTGGAAACCTGATGATTTTCAGCTGGGTAGATTGCCAACCTGAGCAAGTTGGGGTTCTGTTACTAAAAAGAAGAGAAAAATTGCTCTCTGCAACTATTTGATCTTTTGGAAATCTCAGTCCAGCCTGGTGAAAGGAGGCTGGCATGCCAGTTAACTGAGTCTATCACTGGCATAAGTTACACTTTCCCAACGTTTTTGTCTGACTTCAAATTGACTGCTGAAATCTCTTATAACTGGAATTATAAATTAAGCTATATTTGCTTTGATATTGAAATTCTTTGCACGTTTATTTCCTCTAAGTTAACTGTAATATAGACCCTTTGAGACACACTTTCCAGTTAACAGGAGTGAAGTGAAAGTTGCTCAGTCATGTCCAGCTTTTTGTGACCCCATGGACTGGGGCCTGCCAGGCTCCTCCATAATGGAATTCTCCAGCCAAGAATACTGGAGTGGGTAGCCGTTCCCTTCTCCAGGGGATCTTCCCAACTCAGGGGTCAAACCCAGGTCTTTTGCACTGCAGGCAAATTCTTTACCATCTGAGCCACAGGGAAGCCCAAGAATACTGGAGTGGGTAGCCTATTCCTTCTCCAGGTGATCTTCCCGACCCAGGGATTGAACCAGCGTCTCCTGCATTGCAGGCAGATTCTTTACCAGCTGAGCTACCAGGGAAGTCCAGTTAACAGGAGTGCAAGCACTTAAAACTCAGTCTTGTATTGATTTCCAGATATTTCCCTAACTCTGCTGTCTGCAGCAATCAGTTTTTTTCAGAAAGCATGTGCTTGGCAGCACTTTATTCTTAACAATCATGTATTCTTGTTACACATTTAGATTATAGGCAGGACTAGAAATGACATGGAGAACTTTTTTGCAGCCCTCAACATTACTCCTTGGAGGTACTGTTTGGTAGAACTCTGGTGGTGGTGGAAAGTGTGTCTCTTTTAAAGAACTGAGAATCTGCTCCTTAACGGGCTTTGAGAAATGTGTGACCCTCCTCCCAGTTTTTTTTTTTTTTTTTTTTTTTTTCCTTTGCTTTGGCTGCTAGGAAACTCAGGGCCATTTAGTGCTTATATGAATAATGTCTGATTTCAGATTCATGATTAAATTATTTCTTTCTTTCCCTTTAAACAGCTTCTGATATTGTTTTCTTAACTTCACTCAACTATCTGTTCTTATATATGGATTTTAATCATAAATTGCCTTTTGAAATATAGAGTAAATATGACAAATAAATAAAGTAAAAATAAATGAAGAAAATCCAGATTGTTTATTAATGTCTTATTCTATCAAAACCATTTTCTTTGGTAGGATGTAATTTAGGCTGTCAGATTTGTCTTAAAGTCTTTGGATTGCAGAATGGCACTTTCTCTTTGGAAATAAATAAGCTACATTCTTCACTCTGTTTATCTTTCTGCATTTTAACTAGAGTTTAAATCTTGAGGGGGGTTGGCATGAATGGGTAATTACCACCGAGATGAATGGTGATGATGTTTATTATGATGATGTTTTTTCCTTTATTTGAACCTTCAGAGGGAAGCAGCGTCTATCTCAGTCACTCATCAGATTTGGAAGGTAGGGACATGACGTTTCCCCCTTCTTTCAAAATAGTAAATTGTAAATATGACAGGCAGTAAGTTATGCTCAAGGTAATATGACAGTGGTGCCTATGGTGAGTGTAATTGAAATGAAGTCAGCACCAGGGGGGAGAAGAGTTCACACCAGCCTCCTGGAATACATGTCCTTCTTAAAGCCCCCAGTGCAGATGTCCAGGATTCGGGACACTCCTGCCCAGGGACATCTAGGATCTATGTAGAGGTGACCAAGGAACAGCTACTTTTCCTGGAGGTGGTGATGATGGATGGACTGGAGCTTGAATAAATGAGTTGGGCTGCTCATAGACTTGAGGTCCTTCATGGCACTGGTGGGTTTGAGGGTGGGAACAAAAGGGGCAGGTAGACCAGAGTCTGGGGGCCAGAAGCTGGGTGCTGACTTTCTTCATGTTTCTACACTCAAGTATCAAACTCTGGAGATCTGAGAAGTCTAAATGCTAACCTTCCAGCCTCATATTCTTTTAAAAAACCTCAAAAGACATTTCCTGACAGGGCTGAGGAGCTGCCTTTGAGTTGGTGGGATGAAGAAGAGTTTTAGGATATATAGAATTAAAAACTCTATGTAGACTCTTGCCTTGGGCCAAAAGAAAGGAACAGGTCAACATAAAGTGTTCCTATTTTTCCTAGGTTCTGCTGTTGTTGTTTAATCTTTAGATCATGTCTGATTGTTTGTGACCACATGAACTGTAGCCTGCCAGGCTCTTCTGTCCCTGGAGGAGTTCTTTTCTAGGCAAGAATGCTGGAGTCGTTTGCCACTTCCTTCTCGAGGTGATCTTCCCGACTCAGGAATTGAACCCTCACCTCCAGCCTCGGCAGGTGGATTTTTTTAGCACCGAGCCACCTGGGAAGATGTAGGTTCTCCTGTATGAAGTCCAGACTTCTTCAGGGGGTCTTCAGGGTCCTATCCCACCTGGCACCCCAATCTCTGTTACACTCTTGCCTCATCATTTCATTCACTTTGTCTCATTTCAGTGTCCCACTTCCCTAAACATCACTGCTTGCCATCTGATTCTTCAAGACAGAAAGGTAGAGTCAGGCTTCATAATTCTTGCTTCCTCCTCTCTCATTTCCAGTCTATGACTAGGCGCTTCAGAGTCCTTCCACCTCGCATTTCTTTGTGGCCACCTGGCTGGTGGAATTTGCCATCATTTCTACATGGATTGCTGTAGTAGCTTGGTCTCCCTACATCTACTCTGACCCCATACAATCTCAGCTCTACATTGTGGCCAGAGTGATCTCTTTGAAACTAATATTGGATCAGATCACTCCTTGCTTGATCATCTGCAGTGGCTACTATGGATCCCTACCATAGATGTGACCCGCCTACCTGTCCTGCCTCCCATCATGCCACTGTCCACCTCACTCTCTACACCCTAGTCACCCTTCCCTTCTCACAGGTGCTTCCTAAGTCACATGTTTCCCAAGGGGAACATGTCACGTCTTCAGAGGAAAAATAAGGAGGTTTCCCTATGCCCCTATAGCTTCCATGAATTTTCATCATTGCACTTCTCACTGTTTGGAAGTATATGTTCATTTGTGTGATCGCTTCATTAATCTCTATTTATGTTCTGTAGGTCAGGAGATGTATTTGTTTTTGCTCAACATTGTAACTCCCAGGGTCTAGGACCATGCCTGGCACATAGCAAGTGCTCAAAGTATGGTGGTTAAGTGGATGAATGACTATCTCAGTGCGTTTTTCCACAAGGAAGCTGGTATAAAAGGAATATAACAGTAAGAGTTGTTAGTGCTTACTGCTTATTCTGTGCTGGACACTGTTCTAAATGCTTTATATATATTAACTCAGTATGTGCAATATATCTACAAAAGACATTATATTATTATCCCCAGCTTTACAGATGAGGAAACTGAGGCACAAAAAGGCAAAATACCCACTTTTTTAGTGTGAGCTACACACAGGGACTTCCTTGCAAAGAGTCCATCATGGAGAAGGGGACAAATAGAGTAGCCATATATAGTAGAGAAACCTGACAAACCCTACCTCAGCAGGTAGTCAAGGCAACATCAGTAGTCATCCACGTGAATAAGTCCTGATGATGATATGCCCCTTGGTTTGTGTGTGCATGCTAAGTCACTTCAGTCATATCCAAATCTGTGATGCTATGACCGCAGTCTGCCAGGCTCCTCTGTCCATGGGGAGTCTCCAGGCAAGAACACTGGAATGGGTTGCCATGCCCTCCTCCAAGGGATATTCTTGACCCAAGGATCAAACCATGCCCTCCTCCAGGGTATCTTTCCAACCCAGGGATCGAATCCACATCTCTTATATCTCCTGCATTGGCAGGCAGTTTCTTTACCACAAGCACTACCTGGTGGAGAAGGCAATGGCACCTCACTCCAGTACTCTTTCCTGGAGAATCCCATGGACAGAGGAGCCTGGTAGGCTGCAGTCCATGGGGTCACGAAGAGTTGGACATGACTGAGTGACTTCACTTTCACTTTTATGCACTGGAGAAGGAAATGGCAACACACTCCAGTGTTCTTGCCTGGAGAATCCCAGGGACGGGGGAGCCTGGTGGGCTGCTGTCTATGGGGTCACACAGAGTCGGACATGACTTAGCAGCAGCAGCACTACTGGGGAAGGCCTCTCTTGGGATGATGTGATGAAAATGGTGCTTTGCTTCTGTGATCTTCCTCCCCCAAACACAAGATTAAAGAAGAAACCATCAGTCAAATCCCAACTGAGAGACATTCTACAAAATACCTGATTAGTCCTTCTTAGAACTATCAAGGTCATTAAAAACAAAGAGAGTCTGAGAAACTGTGACAGCTAAGAGGAGCCTAAGGATACATGAAGACTAAATGTAGTGTGACATCCTAGATGGGATCCTGACTGGAAACAGGACATTAGGTAGAAGCTAAGTCAGTCTGAATAATAGATGGGCTTTCATTAATAAGAATATATCAATACTGGTTTATTAATTGCAACAAATGAACCATGCTAATGTTAAGATGTTAATGACAAGGGAAACTGGGTATGGAATAGAATGGGAACTCACTGTTCTATCTGGCATTTTTTCATAGACCAAAAACTGCTCTAAAATCTAGAGTTTATTTAAAAGAAATTAAAAGAAAAGGCAAGGTCACAGAGATGGTAGTGTTCATAGCCAAGATTCAGTTCCCTGTTATCTGGCTGCATTCCCTGCCCTTAATCTCTGTGCTACCATGTGAAGGGTTCCTTAAGGCTGTCCTTGGAAGATATAACAACATTCCAAATTCCATGGTGCAAACTTGGGTCAGCAGTTCAAATCTAGACCTAATTCATGGCAATCTTGACATAGGGGACAAAGCTGGGGTGCCTCCCAGTGTAGCAGAGTCACTGGGGTGCTGTAGGAACAATATTCTGACCAGGTGGAAGCAGTGCTAGTCCCTGTAGGGTAGGAAAATGGAGACACTGCTTTCTTGAGCTTATCTGAGGCTGCAAGTGTGGCAACTTCCCCAGCACCTTATTCTGAGAGACTGAAGGGCTCTAGGAATAGAAAGACTGATCGTCCTTTGTGCCACAAAAGGAGTGGTACATTTAGTTGTGTTAGTCAAGAAGAGAGTGGCAATTAGAAAACTTTATCAAACCTATTATCGGTAATTACAAAATATATCTTGAACAATTATTATCAAAACTTTAGTGGAAAGCCACATCATTGATTGCATGCTTATTAACTCAGTGGGAGTGACACTTAATTAAAAACCAGTTGGGGGCTGCTTTTGGGTTCTCTGTACAATGTGTATACCAAACATTTTGCTGCAATGCAGAAGTTTAATAAATGCTTCTCATTTAATCTGGGAGTTCTGTAACTCACAGTCCTTATTTATGTGATAAACAGTTATCATTGATCCCTTATAAGTTATTAATGCTGTATACTTAAAAAGAGACCTTGGTCACATTTATTATAGTGTATCTGAAAGGCTGTAGATGGCAATATTCGAAATTATTGCTTCCTGCTTACCATCTTCATAAACCTATAAAACAATTCAAAAAAAGTTTTTTATTTCATTTTGTCTGAATAAACCATAGTCTAGTAAAATGGTTCTGTTTATATTCAAGCAAAGTTATGTGTTAAAATTCATGGGACAATAAACCAAGATTACCAGAGGATACAGTTGTAAGAGAAATTTTGGAGCCTGTGAATCTGAAGTACATTCTGAGATGAAAATTAGTAATAACTGAGCTTAGCATTGGTTTCAGATATGTCTATGTATGAGCTAGAGGAATGGGTAGAAATCAGGACATCAAATATTAATTTTATACTACCTGTGTCATTTCACCTGATGTAGACATGAATTTTCTTATCCGTCTGATAATGGAATGGGAGTTAGAAATATGTTTTTTCCTCTTTTGTTATCGAGGAATATACAAACAAATTTTACAACTATTTTTCTAGTGATACCTATTGGAATTTCCCTTCCTAGGTGCAAGTTTCATCCACACATTCCATGTTCTTTGCAATGTTGGCACATTGTCCTCTTGTTTCTAAACTTAACTCCTCCACATTAAGCCTTGCTTAGACATTCTCATCTTCCAGTCCACATGCATTCCAGTCCATTCTGCCCACCTATGTGATCACATGTTTTTCCCTAAAACTCCATGCTAAACACATCACTCCCTTTCCTTTCCCCAAACACACAAGACACTTTTCTTCCCACAGTGCCTTCAAAACTGACTTCCCTTCATGATTTAGCCAGACTCACCTCAAGTGGCTCAGATGGTAAAGAAACTGCCTGCAATGCAGGAGACTTGGGTTCGATCCCTTGGTTGGGAAGATCTCCTGGAGAAGGAAAAGCTACCCACTCCAGTATTCTGGCCTAGAGAATTCCATGGACTGTATAGTCCGTGGGGTGGCAAGGAGTCAGATGCTACTGACTCACCTTTTTCTACCTATCTTACCCAGTCTACTCACATACTCCTCCATGTTCTATACAAATAGGGTTCTCTTTGTTCCCTGAACACAGGTACCTTCTGCTTACCTGCCTCTATGCTTTTGGTCCTCTTGATTCTTTCATATGAAATACCTTCTTTTTTACTCCCATCTCCATGAGCTAATGTCCTATCTGTAAATCAATTCACATGTTCAATAATACATTTTTTAAAAAATTTTAATTATAAAAAAATCACTAAAGCAACATTAGTGATAATTTGGAAAACAGGGAAGAAAGATTACAGCAATGCCTTTGATGTAATTATTATTTCCATTAGGTTTTTTTGAGATGATTTTAGATTCTCATGCAATTGTAAGATATCATACAAAGAGCTCTCATTTGCTCTTCACCTACTTTCTCCCAGTGGTGGTAAAGTCTTGTATAACTATAGTTCAGGATGACAACCAGGAAATTGACGTTGTTACCATCCACTGATCCTATTGGGATTTCACCGGTTTATCATGCACTCACTTGAATCTGTGTGCACGTGTGTGTGTGTGTGTGTGTGTGTGTGTGTGCAGGTGCTCATGGATGTGTTTAGTTCTGTGTACTGTCATCACATGCATAGATTGGTATGGCCACTGCCAGAGTCAAGACACAGAACAGTTCCATTATCAGGATCATTAGTGTTACCCTTCCATAGCCACAGCCCCCTCCCACCCCTAGCCTCTGGGAACCACTGATCTGTTTGTTCTCAGATTTTGCAATTTTAAGAATGTTATATAATAGAGTGATACAGTGAACAGACTCCATTATATAACATTCTTGAAATCACAAAAATCTATGGAGTCATACAGTAAACAGAAAGGCGGCTTCCCTGGTGGCTCAGATGGTAAAGAATCTGCCTGCAATGCAGGAGACTGGGGTTCAGTCCCTGATTTGGGAAGATCCCCTGGAGAAGGGAATGGCTACCCACTCCAGTATTCTTACCTAGAGAATTCCATGGACAGAGGAGCCTGGCGGGCTATAGTCCATGGGATTACAAAGAGTTGTACACAACTGACTAATGCTTTAACTTCACAGTAAACAGAAACCTTTCATAGGCATTTTTTCGGGTGCTTGCTGGGAAGTTCTGTGGTGTAAGTACCTCCTTCTTCCTCCTCATGTCATCTTCAAGGCAGTGTCTTGCTGCTCAGGGTTTCTTTACAGTTGAGGCTCTGAGAGACTGTATGTGAGAGAATGAAAGCTCCTGGGAATTAGCAAAAGTTTCTGGGAGAGTTTTGACTTTCAGTGACCACAGAGTTGGTGGATCTTTAAGCTCATGATACCTGGGACTCTGAGATGCAAGATGACTACAGATGACAGTGTGCGGAGCGCATCCTGGCCACACCACCTGCTAGCCATGTAAGCTCAGCTTCCTCATCTATGAAATGGGGATGATGATAATTTTAACAACATAGGACTGAGGAGAGGATGAACTACAGAGGTTGTATAACTTCTCTGGCACATAGAGTTTGAAACATAAGTAGCTCTTCAGGTGTAGACTTAACTTTATAGAGCATCTGCTATACTAGGGTGCACCCGGGTTGGATGCAACGGTGAGCAAGGTTATGTGGACCTTTGTGTGAGAGCTGCTTTTATTTAAGTAGGGCATATTTTCAGATGACATGTGGAAGCAGGACTAGTGCATAATCTAGTCTGATCTACTTTTCAACAAAAGTAAACATATTTAGTAGCATCATACTTCTCCTGGTTAAGGTTTTTTTTTTTTTTTTTTTTTTTTACAAAAAGTATTTCTCTTTCGATATCTTTTAACAATACCTTCCATGTTGTTAACCATGGAAGCCCCTTGCTCTTAAGATGCTAGAGAATAGGAAATGGTTTTGCATCACACCTTTAAATTCATGCCATCTACAGCTTCACTGGGTGATCTTTTTTCAGAAGGCACATCATTCACAAAGCAGCACTCAGCCAGATGTTAATTCTTATCTTTTTTAATGTAGTCTTAGGGAAAAATAAAATTTAGGCTAATGATGAAAGACATATGCAAAATTAAAGACTGAAGCAATAAATACCTGCTAGTGCCTTTCTTATTTTAAAATTTGCAAATTATTGATCCCTGCTTAATCTTTTCTGTTTAGCTAACATGTATCAGGCAGCCCCCACCCTCTATTGCCTGGTCCCTTCTCCTGTTGGATCAAAGCCATTCATTATCATCTACCTTTTAGAAGAAAAGTGTTAATGCTTCTTTGATCCTTAGCTCCATCATCTGTAAAATAGAGCTAAAATCTGACTTTCTTACCCCTCAGAGTTATTTAGGGAACAGATATAGTAAAGTATGTGAGAGCTCAGTTGTGTCTGACTCTTTGCAATACCATGGACTGTAGCCCACCAGCCTCCTCTGTCCATGGAATTCTCCAGGCAAGAATACTGAGGTGGGTTGCAATTCCCTTCTCCAGAGGATCTTCCCAACCCAGGGACTGAACTTGGGTATCCCACATTGCAAGCAGATTCTTTACCATCTGAGCCACCAGGGAAGCCCCTTAAAATATGTGAAAGAATATGGCAGAAAGTGAAGCGGAACTAAAAAGCCTCTTGATGAAAGTGAAAGTGGAGAGTGAAAAAGTTGGCTTAAAGCTCAACATTCAGAAAACAAAGATCATGGCATCTGGTCCCATCACTTCATGGGAAATAGATGGGGAAACAGTGTCAAGCTTTATTTTTCTGGGCTCCAAAATCACAGCAGATGGTGACTGCAGCCATGAAATTAAAAGACGCTTACTCCTTGGAAGAAAAGCTATGACCAACCTAGATAGCATATTCAAAAGCAGAGACATTACTTTACCAGCAAAGGTCCATCTAGTCGAGGCTATGATTTTTCCTATGGTCATGTATGGATGTGAGAGTTGGACTGTGAAGAAAGCTGAGCGCTGAAGAATTGATGCTTTTGAATTATAGTGTTGGAGAAGACTCTTGAGAGTCCCTTGGACTTCAAGGAGATCCAACCAGTCCATTCTGAAGGAGATCAGCCCTGGGATTTCTTTGGAGGGAATGATGCTGAAGCTGAAACTCCAGTACTTTGGCCACCTCATGCAAAGAATTGACTCATTGGAAAAGACTCTGATGCTGGGAGGGATTGGAGGCAGGAGGAGAAGGGGACGACAGAGGATGAGATGTCTGGATGGCATCACTGACTCGATGGACGTGAGTCTGAGTGAACTCCGGGAGTTGGTGATGGACAGGGAGGCCTGGCGTGCTGCGTTTATGGGGTCGCAAAGAGTCGGACACGACTGAGCAACTGAACTGAATACATATAGGAAGTGTTATGAGAGTGATATGGAAGAGTAAGTGTGAACTTGGAGCCAGACAAACCTGGGTTCAAATCCCAACTCAGCCAATTTGTGCTGGTTGTGTGACCTGCGACAAGTAATTTAACTACTCTGATGTTCAGCCTGCTGACATTTCAAACAGGAATGCCATTACATACATGTGTATCTATTAAGGTGTGTTCTGGTTATTTTCCAGGCCCGCTTCCTCCCTGCCCCAATCCCTTCTCTGCTTTTCTCTGTGCCCCTGGTGTCTCTCATCACTGTGACTGCATCATCCAGGCATTTGTTGCCAGTTGAGTTGGCCAGGAGGAGGCGTTGGTGGTGATAGGAAAGAAGCTGGCATTTCTTTGCTCTCTCCTGCCACAATGTAAGAAATAACCCAGTCTCTGGCAAGGAATATGCCCTCTTTGATCTCAGCCTCCTGGACCTCACCTCCCTGACACTTCTTGTTCTCACTAGGCTCCAGGAATACTATCTTTTCCTGGTAAGTGGGGACTGCTACCTGCTGTTGCTAGTCTCTGGGTGCCTGGCCACGCCTTATTGGTTCCTTAGCCCTCCTGTATTCACCTCTATACCCTTCACTGAGGTCTGTTACTTTAAACCAGCTGCACTGATTATTGTTCCTGCTGAGATTCCAGCTGGTATAGGTGGGAAGGGATTACATTTAAACATAAATGAACGTTGTTTAGTCTTCGATCTGGCACATGAACAGGGGTTCTCAGGATCTCATTTGTCTATGTTGTTTTGCCTCATTTTTGTGCAGAGAGTAACTTTCTTTTATTCTTCATGGCTTACATAAAATCTGCTCCTTTACATTAAACACACAAAATACAGAGCAAGCCTGATCCCCCACACAGAGATTACTCCTCTGGTAATTTTCCCCTGCCAGCCCCCTCAACCAGTTTATAAATCCTTCCCCCACTCAGGTTTGGAACACGTGCTAGTCAGCCAAGCTCCCCTGGAATTTTTAACAGTCTGCTTTTTGGTTGAGAACATTCTGTTGTTGTTGCTTTTAAGATTCAGACTCAGAACTGGAAGCTACCATGGGGTCACATCCTTCAGCTTCCCTTCTGTAAACAATCTACGAAGCACTCCTGGCAGATGGGCACCCAGACTCTCAAGCGCTAGGTAACTAAGGAATATGATTTGAGGGAAAAAATTAACCCAGTCTTTTCCCCTATGATATCCAAGTGTGGATTAAGAGGCTGCCATTTATGAAATGCATTTACGGTTACCAAGGGGAAGGATGAGGGGGCGGTGGGGAGCAGTTAGGGAGTTTGTGATGGACATGTACACACCGCTGTATTTAAAATGGATAATCAACAAGGACCTACTGTACAGCACATGGAACTCTGCTCAGTGATACGTGGCAGCAGCCTGAATGGGAGGGGAGCTTGGGGGAGAATGGATACATGTATACGTATGGCTGAGTCCCTTTGCTGTTCACCTGAAACTATCATAACATTGTTAAACAGCTATATCCCAATGCAAAATAAAAAGCTCAGAAAACAAAAACACAAAGATGCTGCCATTTGAAGGCCTTTCTGATTATATTTGTCTTCTCCTAAATGGATGAATGAGTACAATTAATTTTACAAGTCTTTTTTTGTAATCACAAATGATTTTTTTAATTATATAATTTTCAGGAGGAGAAATATTGGTGAACAATGAAGTTGTATGGCCAGAGACAAATAACATGATTGTCAGTATTCAGGGTCTAATTCAAGTCTGTTTCCTGCTTCTGAACTCTTAGGGTTTTAGAGACAGAAAGAACCTTACCACTGATCAGTTCCTCCCATTTACAGATAAGGCAGCTGATGCTCAGAGTTAGGGACTGACTCAATCATTTGGAAAGATGCCATCTCTAGTTATAAGGATAGTGAATTCAAAAGCATAATCTGAGTGCTGCTATTGACCTGAGGACCTTGAGTAGAAAACGATACCATTTACACTGACTTTTTTGAAATGAAAAACAGAAGTTGAGTATACTGATCCACATAATCCTAGTTTAAAATTGAGAAGAAAGTCCTGATGTGTGTCTGTATGCATGTGTCTGTGCGTATGCTTGCTTGCTTTTTGTTTTTCACTAACAAGCTCTGAAAACTGTGGGCCTCTCAGATGGCACAGTGGTAAAGAATCTGCCTGCCAATGCAGGAGACCCAAGAGAAGTGGGTTCAACCCTTGGGTTGGGAAGATCCCCTGGAGAAGGAAATGGCAACCCACTCCAGTATTCTTGCCTGGAAAACTTCATGGACAGAGGAGCCTGGTGGGCTACAGTCCATGGGGTCACAAAAGAGTCTAACATGACTGAGCATGCACCTATGTGTGCATTATTTTATTCTTCTCTTTTTGATATCATTATCTTTGACCTATCCATGACATTTGCATGAATGAAAAATTATAGATTTAATTTTAAAAAGACTTATACAAGAAAGACAGCCTTTTTTAATTCATCACATATTACTGGCACAAGGTCCAGGACATATGAGGTTCTCAAGATAGGGAACAGAACAGACTGGGACCTAAACAAGAAACCATGGGCCCCACAATTCTTACAAAATCCTACAAAAATGAAATTAATGAGTATTTAAACATCTCCTAAAAATCCATTTTGTCGACTTCATTAAGTGTTCAATTTAGTATGTGTGAAAATTTCATTATATTGGAAACCATTTGAAGGTGATATGTTCTTCTTTCACAAGTTCCTAAGTATGCATGGTAATTGCCAAGACATCATTGACATTCTAAATTAGATGAGTTTTTGAACCAAATAATTTCAAGGTAAAATTATAAGTTAAAAAATTTCATTTTCCTGCAGAGAAAATTTAATGTGTGACATGGATAGATTATGATATTGTTTATGTGATGTGGATGCAAGCCCTCTAGACTATCGAAATACATGGATCTTTGAGGGGCTTAAAACCTGTCCAGGGAATGATGAGGGAAGTGGCAGAAGCATAGTATAGTTTGCTAGAATGAAATTCTGTAGCAGTACCCCTACCCAGTCCATTCTGAAGGAGATCAGCCCTGGGATTTCTTTGGAAGGAATGATGCTAAAGCTGAAGCTCCAGTACTTTGGCCACCTCATGCGAAGAGTTGACTCATTGGAAAAGACCCTGATGCTGGGAGGGACTGGGAGCAGGAGGAGAAGGGGACGACCGAGGATGAGATGGCTGGATGGCATCATGGACTCAATGGACGTGAGTCTGAGTGAACTCCGGGAGTTGGTGATGGACAGGGAGGCCTGGTGTGCTGCGATTCATGGGGTCACAAAGAGTCAGACATGACTAAGCGACTGAAATAACTGACTGACTGACTGACAAGAGTAACATTAATGGAATGGCAGGGAGCTGTGATCACTTTCTATTAAGGAAGTGTATTAGCTATCTATCGCTGTGTAACAACTTGTTGCACACTTAGTTGTTTAAAGCAACACCTTATCTCACAAGTTTTGAGAGTCTAGAGTCAAAGTGTTACGTAAATGGATCCTCTGCTGAGGGTCTCAAAGGCTGCAATCAAAGTGTCAACCAGGCTGTGTTCTCATCTGGAGCCTGGGCAGGGAAATAATCTAACTTCTGAGCTCGCTCAGGTTGTTGGCAGAATTCATTTTCTTATGGTTGGAGGAAAGGACAGAGGTCGCTGCCATCTTTCTTGCTGTCAGCTGGAAGTTGCCCTTGGCTCTTAGAGGCTCCCCAGCACTCCCAGAAGCTACCTGCAGTTCTGTACCTTGCTGGCTTTCCAGTACGGCTGCTTACTTTATCAAATCAGCAGGGAGAAAGAATCTCTAGAGTAAGTTTGATAGCAAGAAGTCTGAAATATAATGTAATTATGAGGATAACATCCCATTACCTTTGCCACATTCTATAAATTAGAAGTAAGTCTCCTTCCTTAATCAGTGCGAGATGATCACACAAAGCTGTGGATGGCAAGAGGTGATGGTGCCACCCTCGAGTCTATTCAACAAGGAGAGAATGAAGAGGATCTGTTCATTTGAATGAATTGATTCAGCTTCTTAGGTGTTTAAATAGTTCTGCTTTCGGAGAGTGATAGAACAAACCTGAGAGGGACCAGAACTTCTGCATCCTTTGTTCAGTGGCCTTTTCTGACCATCCTAGGACCCTTGATGGATGGCTTGCTAGTACTCAAATGGTTAGCATTTCTGCGGGATGTGACATGCCCAAATGTGCCTTTCTCAGCATCAGTCCATGCAGAGGACTAACCTCTCTCCTGTCATGAAAATATTACCCACACCTCTTATTTAATTTGCTCAGGTCTAAGCGATTAGGAAAATGTTCTTATAAAGCAATACAAGCTCAGAAATTCAGAGTTGATAATAACCTTACTTTTAGATTGCATTAATAGGGCACAACATTGCATCAGCCTGAGGTGTAGGAATTATGGGGATTTTTGTCACTGAGGCAGACCCAGTTGGAAAGATGTTTGGGTGCATTATACCATATGCAGACCAGAAAATTTTACCTATAGGATGCTTGGCTTGTGTTCATGGGAACAGGAACTTTGGCCAAAAAAAAATTATTTTTTCCTAAGAATCATCTAAGCTGATTGGAAGTGCTTGTTCTAAAGCCTTTGACAGCTTTTTTTGACTGAAGCCATCTTTCAGTTTACACTTTCTCCTAGACCTTTATGCTTTACCCTTTGGATTTGACATTTCTTGCAAGGTTTACTTGGTATCTGCCTCTGGCCACAGCATAACTCTGCTTTTCTGTCTGGATAAGGTTTTTCTATTACCCATGCTCTAGGCATCAGTTTTCAGCCCAGCCCCATCAGATGTAGTCACTAAAGGGCGTAGTGACTTGCTGTCAATATGCAGCACCCTAGAGGAGACACTGGACTGTGTAGTTAAGACAGTGTTGTGTGTGTGTATGTGGGGGTGTGTGGGTGGGGAAGGCATGTGCACTCAGTCATGTCAGACTCTTGTGATCCCATGGACTCCAACTCTTGCAATCCCACAGACTGTAGCCCATCAAGCTCTTCTGTCCATAGGATTCTCCAGCCAAGAATACTGGATTGAGTTGGCAGTTCCTTTCCATGGGATCTTCCCAATCTAGGGATGGAACCCATAACTCGTGTGTCTCCTGCACTGGCAGGCAGATTTTTTAACACTCCACCACCTGGGAAGCCCTTAGACAGTGTTGCTTGCATGTTGTTCTTTTCAGTTTGCTCAGTTATGTCTGACTTTTTGCAACCTCATGACTGTAGCGTGCAAAGCTTCCCTGTCCTTCACCATCTCCTGGAGCTTGCTCAAACTCATGTCCATTGAGTTGGTGATGCCATTCAATCATCTCATCCTCTGTGGTCCCTTTATCCTCCTGCCTTCAATCTTTCCCAGCATGAAGGTCTTTTCTAATGAGCTGGCTCTTTGCATCAAGTGGCCAAAGTATTGGAGCTTCAGCTTCAGCATCAGTCCTTCCAATGAATATTCAGGACTGATTTCCTTTAGGATTGACTGGTTTGATCTCCTTGCTGTCCAAAGGACTCTCAAGAGTCTTCTCCAACACTACAGTTCAAAAGCATCAGTTCTTCAGCGCCCAGCTTTATTTATGGTTCAACTCTCACATCCATACTTGACTACTAGAAAAACCATAGCTTTGACTATATGGACCTTTGTTGGCAAAGTAATATCTCTGCTTTTTAATATGCTATCTAGGTTTGTCATTGCTTTTCTTCCAAGGAGCAAGTGTCTTTTAATTTCATGGCTGCAGTCACCAGCTGCAGTGATTTTAGAGCCCAAGAAAATCAAGTCTGTCACTATTTCCATTGTTTCCTCATCTATTTGCCATGAAGTGATGGGACCTGATACCATGATCTTTGTTTGTTGAATGTTGAGTTTTAAGCCAGCTATTTCACTCATCTCTTTCACCTTCATCAAGAGGCCCTTGATTTCCTCTTTGCTTTCTGCCATAGGAGTGGTATCATCTGCATGTCTGAAATTATTGATATTTCTCCCAGAAATCTTGATTCTAGCTTGTGCTTCATCCAGCCCAGCATTTCTCCTGATGTACTCTGCATATAATTAAATAAGCAGGGTGACAATATACAGCCTTGAGTACTCCTTTCCCAGTTTGGAACTAGTCCATTGTTCCATGTCCAGTTTGAACTGTTGCTTCTTGACCTGCATACAGGTTTCTCAGGAGGTAGGTAAGTGGTCTGGTATTCCCATCTCTTGAAGAATTTTCCAGTTTGTTGTGATCCGCTCTGTTTTTCTAAAATTCTTTTGCTTTTCCTATGATCCAAAGGATGTTGAAAATTTGATCTCTGGTTCCTCTGCCTTTTCTAAATCCAGCTTGAACATCTGGAAGTTCTTGGTTCATGTACTGTTGAAGCCTAGTTTGGTGAATTTTGAGCATTACTTTGCTAGTGTGTGAAATGAGTGCAATGGTGCAGTAGTTTGAACATTCTTTGACATTGACTTTCTTTAGTATTGGAATGAAAAATGACCTTTTCCAGTCCTGTGGCCACTGCATAGTTTTCCAAATGTGCTGCCATATTGAGTGCAGCACTTTAACAACACTATTTTTTAAGATTTGAACAAGCTCAGCTGAAATTCTGTCACCTTCACTAGCTTTGTTGATAGTGATGCTTTCCAAGACCCACTTTACTTCACACTCCAGGATGTCTGACTCTAGGTGAGTGATCATACCATTGTGGTTATCTGGGTCATTAAGATCTTTTTTTGGATAGTTCTGTTTATTTTTGCTACCTCTTCTTAATACCTTCTGCTTCTGTTAAGCCCATATAATTTCTGTCCTTTATTGTACCCATTTTGCTAAAGCAAAAATTTGATGAGCTTAACACAGTAAGACTTTATTTCTTATTGGCACAACAGGATAATGCAGGTGTTCCTGGTCAGGTAGCTCTCCCATAAATGGGGTAATACTAGGGCCAAAGTTCCTTCTGTCTCTGGCTCTGCCATCTCTAGCACACAGCTTCCCCCATCACTGTGTTTTTCTGCGTCAAGCCATGGAAAGGAAAAGTTTATCAAAGATTGTGCAGAAAGGGTTTTATGTGCTAAGCCCATCAAGTCTCACTTTATTGGGGCACACCCAAATGCAGGGTTGGCTGGGAAATTGATCTATGTGGCCAAGAAGAAAGGGAAAACTTAGCTAGCAGTGTCTGCCACAGGGAATCTTTTGACAGCCATGAAGCTACTGTACCCATATGCATATTGGGGAAACTTAGTGGGCAGTGCTCTTGAAAACAAGGACAATAATCAGTGAGTTTTTAAATTGAAGCTTGTATTGAAACATACAAAATTTAGTATGTTTCAGATGTTGCTCTAAGTGTTTTACAAATAATAACTCTCTAATTCTTACATAGCCCTATGGAGTAGTCCTGTTATTGTCCTCATTTATAGATGGGAAAACTGAGGCACAGACTAAGTAGATTGCTCTAGGTAACAGCACCAGTAAATAGCAAGAGTGAGGATTTGAATCTAGACATCCTGGCTTCAGAGCCTGTGTTTTACCACTGTGCCTCATGGACTTAGTTTCACCCCCATTGTGATTCTTTCATGAGAATAAAATTTTTTATTGGTAAGGAAATTGGGTATCTTAGTACAGCCCCCTGAAGAAAGAAAAAATTATTCCCATTTTATAGATTGTGTAATACACTTCGCAGAAATCGATGAGCCTTCCCACATTACACCAGCAGAGCAGTAAATTGCCCCTTTGGGAAGAATGAGTTTTCTTGTGGCCACACCTGGGCTTTGTGGGTGGGTCTTTGAGTGTGCTCCCCTCAGAGGGCATTTGGTGCTACTTTTATGGGCAAAAATGTGACTATCTGAGGCAAAAGACTTATTTAATCTGAGAAGAGCAAGGGAAGACTGTGAATAAACTTCAGTTCTTGTAACCATCAAGCTGTCAGGAAGTCTTCAGCATGGTGTGAATTAATAGCACAAATACCAAGAGTCTTTCCCTGTCAGGTAATGCCAGCAACCACTTGTATCAAGGAGTGCAGTGAATGTTAGAAAATCCTTCTTACGACTCAAGTTTACTTATTGTTGAAAAATAATGCATGGAGCTATTGATGTGACCTTCATACTTCTTTATGGGTGAAGGTTACAGAGAGTATTAAAGAATATTCCACAGCAGGATCTGACCTTTACACTTCAGGTAGCAGTCTATGAACAATACCTAAAGATCTGTCTTTTAAGTTTGTGTGCGTGTGTGTGTGTGTGTGTGTGTGTGTGTGTGTTTTGCCTTGAGTTTTTGATGTTATCAGATTCATCATAGGACTTTTAAAAATGTAAAGCAAAAAAATTGAGGACAGTATCTCTGCTTTAGCAATTCAATTACCCTTAGATAATTCTATAATTTTAGCTGTTCTTTATTTTTGACTTATGGACTGTCTTAATCCATTCAGATTGTTCTAACAATCATAGGCTGAGTAGCTCATAAACAAGTATTTATTTCTCTGAAGGCTGGAAGTCCAAGATCAAGATGCTGGCAGATGTGGTGTCTGGTGAGAGCTCTCTTTCTGCTTGATGGATGGCTGTCTTCTTGTTGCATCCTCACAAGGTAGAAGGAATGAGATCCTTGTCTGTGGCCACTTTTGTGAAGACACTAATCTCACTCATGAAAACTTCACCCTCAGAACCTATTCATCTCTTTGAAAGACTTCACTTCTTAATGCCATCACACTGAGGGTTAGTTTCTAAATCTTAATTTAGAATTTCAGGGGGAACATATGAATTATGAGGGGGCATAAACATTCAGAACACAGAATTGACCTTTTTATTTAAGTTACAAGATCATGTATCTGATCTCTTTGGATTAAAATCTCTTAAAACGTTTTTACTCTTCCACAATTTTTAAAAGAAAAATTTACAAACAAAACCAATGGGTATGAGATATATTTATTCCAACATAACTTTTCATATTTCTATATACCTTCCTTTTATCTATACATAAACTAGAAACCACAATATTTTAAGTGTACCTTGAAATTTAGAGATGAATTTCATAACATCTTTTTATTTAATATATTCACCACAGCTGTGGGAAGTGAATATAATTATAATCTGATTTCATACATAAGAAGACAGAGGCCCCAAGAGGGACTTGTCTGTGTCCCACAGCACACAGGGCATGGCTTGAGGTTCAGGTTTTTCGCAGACTCAGTGTCCCGGCTTTCCTGCCTCTTCCTGTTGGCAGAGAGTTAATGTGAATATTTCCACTGAAATGCGGTCAGGTGGAGTCAGTATAGCCGGGAAGAGCCTTCTGCGTGTTCCCAGAAATCTGCGAGGCACTCCACTCTCCTCAGGAGAATGTCATCCTCATGATAGTTCTTCGGGTCAGTGTTACTGTCTTTCTTTAAAGAGATGAAAAGCCCTGAAATTTAGAAAGATTACATGACTTACCCACAGGTTCATGGTTTATAACAGTAAAATTAGAGTTCAAGCCTCAGTTCATTTAGGCCAAAATTCTGTGCTTTCCCTGTACATCTTCCAAAATAAAACTTGTTTCACATACGTGTGTGCTTGCGTGTTAGTCACTCAGTTGTGTCTGACTCTTTGTGACCCCATGGGACCCCACCAGGCTCCTCTGTTCATGGAATTCTCCAGGCAAGAATACTGAAGTGGGTTGCCATTCTCTTCTCCAGGGGATCTTCCTAACCCAGGAATTGAACCCATGTCGCCTGCATTGCATGGCGATTCTTCATAGTTTGAGCCATCAGGGAAGCCTACCTACCTTTATTGAGTTAAACAGCAAATCTTAGATAACTAGGCTCTGGTACTGGGCTGTGGCTTAACCAGGACTTGAGTGAGGAGAAGCTGGTCATTAGCACAGGCTTGTGTTAAGGTGTGCACTGTTGGATCAGGTGGGTGTGTTAATGGTCCCTTTATAGTCCTTAACACCTGCACCTGAATTTCCCTGGTGGGTGTGTTCCAGTGCTTTCAGATGAGATTGTTCCCATCTCTGTTTCAGACTGATGCTCTTGGCCTGACAGTCCATACTTGATTTTCTATATGTGTTTATTTATTGCGGTCTTTCATAAGAAGTAATTTGGAGGTTTATTCATAAAATAGTGATTGATTCTTATATAAGAAGCAGTTATTTTCTTCCAACAATGAGATCCTGAAAACAAGACCTATGAGCTATTTGTTACTTGGCCTTGATTCAAACAATTATCTTTCTCTGAGACCTTGAAACAATGCCTTTATTTCTATAAGAAGCCAAGCTAACAGTTAAGTAAATCTATACATTTGCACTTAAATCTTTATAAAATGAATTTTCCTGAGTAAGGAGAGAATATGAAATCATGGGGCATTTTTTTTTTCTTCTTTGGGTTCTGCTTAGTAAGAATGTTGAATTTTTATTTACATGTTTATTTGCTTTTATTTGTATTGACTTACTGATGAAAAAGTGAATCCTAGGTTAGTTCTGTTGACGTGTTGGTCTTGAAGTAACATAATTAAAAAAATAAATGAATCAACTTTGTCTTCATTTCTTTTTCATAGAACTATATATGAAAACAGCTTTACTTGGAAAAAATATATTTTATGTGATGGCATATTGTTGGCCCTTTTACTGTGAGGCTGTGTGGCTTGAACGCGTCCCAGCTTCTCACTCTGGTGTCATGGACAGTTTTTTTCCCCTGGTATTATTTACACATATCTTTACTGTCAAGCTGCTAAATGATCCCCTTTCCTGAGGTCTGGCTCACTGCTTTTCCCCCCAGGCTGAAGTCAACTTGCCAAAGTCCTACTTGGCTGGCTGACCCTGCTCAGCAGCCCAGGAATACTATTTTGCCAACTGTTGGGGCCATTGCTGTAAAGACCAGGACAAATGCCCCTGTGAGCGTGCCCACAACCCAACAGTAGTGGTGGGGATCTGCTGGGGGGCAGCCCAACAGAAAGATCCTCTTCACACACTCATCCCGACTGGAAGCGACTGCCAATGAGGCATGCCTCAAACATATATTTATTGAGACTCACAGTCATGCATTTGCTTCTCTCTAGCTGCGTTACAGGTCGTGCAAGGAAGGTTAGCACTAGCATGCGGTACTCCACCCATTCTTTCTAATGAGGATTTCACGTCGCATAATCATATCATGTATAATATCATGTCATATTAAGATCTGTTGCCCAAGTTCCACAGCGAGTGTTGAGCAGAACCAGGATCAAAATTTAGGTCTTTTAACTGAGTGCCCTAAAGCACCTTTAAAAAATGATAGGATGTAAATCAAACATTTTTAATAGATTTGTAGAGAAGTTTTAGGTTCACAGCAAAATTGAAGCAACGTAGTTTCCCCTGTTCATACCTGATGTGTGTGTGTGTGTGTTGGTTACTCAGCCATGTGCCGCTCTTTGTGTCCCCGTGGACTGTAGCCCACCAGCCTCCTCTGTCCTTAGAATTCTCCAGGTAAGACTGCTGGAATCGGTAGCCATTCCCTCCTCCAGTCACACATGTATAGCCTCCCTTAATATGCGCAGCTGACCAGAGAGGTACATTTGCTACAGCTGGTGAACCTATACTGATACACCATCACCCAGAGTCTACAGTTTAGAATTCATGCTTGGCGTTGTACATTCTGTAGGTTTTGATGAACATATGAGAAGTATTTGCCATTTTATCGATAGTATTACATGGAATAGTTATGAATTTTGAACAAAAGGTTAAAAAGGAGCTCCTGATTTGAAGCCTCGTGACTCTTCCATTCCCTGCAGCTGCCTTCCCAGGAGTGGGAAGGGAAGGCCCAGAGATGAACAGCTGTGGATGGACTGCCATAGCGAGGCTTTGTACAGAGGCCTGTGGGTCACACACCGGGCTGTTACAAACCTCTAACATCCTCTAGGTTTTGAACAACACTGTGTGTAAGATGTGATACCCTTTAAAATTTTGTCACATGTCCATAGTGCTAAATCATTAGGCAGTTTCCATAGAGACACCTAAGAGCAAAGTGTGGAATGTGAAAGGAAGAGTTCATCCCAGGGGCAGGATTATATAGGGCCTCTGAGTACAGGCTGTGGAATCAAAGTGCTTGCATTTCTCTCTTGACTCTGCCTCACACCAGCAGAGAAATGTTAGCCACAGCGTTCTGCAGCCCGGCGCCTCAGTATTTCCCTCTGTAAAATGAGGCCACAACAAAGTCCCACAAACTGGGGTGGCTTAAAACAACTGAAGTGTCTTCTTCACACTTCTGGAGGCTGGAAGTCTGAGATCAAGGTGTCGGCCACATGCCTCTGAAACCTGAAGGGGCGAATCCTCTCTTCCTTTTTCCTCCTGGCTTCTGGTGGTTTCCTAGAAATCTCTGGCATCTCTTGGCTTTCCACTGTACCACAAGTCGTAATGGATTAGAGCCCACTCTAATTAATTATAATGCCATTTCAACTTGATTATACTTTCAAAGACCCTGTTTCCAAATGAGGTCACATTCCTAGGTTCTATGGGTTCAGATTTCAACATTTTTTTTTAGGGGGTAATACACATCAACTCATAGTACTACCTCCTAGATTTGATGTGATGAAATAATGTGCATAAAACACATGCCCAGCTAGACACTTTGTGTTTTCCATCATCATCAAATCCGTTCAGTTAGCAAATATATATTGAGTACCCACCAAAGACCACATCTGGTGGCAGATTAAAAAAATTATTTATTTTGGCTGTGCTGGGTCTTTGTTGCTGCTTGCAAGCTTTATCTAGCTGTGTGGAGCAGGGGCTACTTTCCTGTTGCAGAGCACAGGCTCTAGAGTACAGGCTCACTGGTTGTGGCATTTCGGCTTTGTCTCCCTGCGGCATGTAGGATCCTCCCGGTCCAGGCATAGAACCTGTGTCTTCTGCATTGGCAGGCGGATTCCCAACCACTGGACCACCAGGGAAGCCTACCCTGTGGTCTTGATCCATTCAGTAAGACGCAGAGGAACACAAGAGACCCAGGGAGGACTGCCTCCCCAGAGGGACAAGATCTCATCTAGGGATTCTAGGAAGGGTTCTGTAAGGAAATTATATTGAAGAACAGGGTCAGGAAAAAAAAAAAAAAAAAGATCAAGGCTTGACCAGAAGAGGAATGTGGAATAGAAGTTTCCATGCAGAGAGCAGAGACTGAGCAATGTCAGGCTGTGATACTTGGACAGTCCAGAGAGGCTTAAGAGCACTGAATGAGGAGCCGAGGGCAGACAATGAGATTGGAGCGTGCACAGGGCAGATCCCACAGGACCTAGTAGGATATATTAAGGATTTTGATCTGCATACTAAGCTGATGGGAAACCATTGAAGGGCTTTAAGTGGTAGAAATGGAACTGTTTATTACAATAATAAAACTCCTGTTTAGAATATTGACAATCAAGAGGAATTTTCCATCTGTACTTATGTCTACAAATAAGGCAATGAAGTGGCTTACATCATTTGCGTTAGAGACCATATTTACTTTGAGAGATTACTGATTAGCTAAGAGAGGAGAAGAAATTCTCTTCAAATGTTGTTAAAACATAGTAAATCTTTTTAAGAAATAAACATTGGTATTTGAATAAATTCTCTTTACAAATTAGAGATACGATTTAGGTTAATAAATTACTATCCAGTCGTATTTTTCCTCCAAATCAGCTAAGCATCTTACTATAGGCAAAACTGCAGTGGTAGACCCTGCTAGAATTACTTAGATATCCCATACACTCAGATTTTAATGATATATTAAGTCATGAATTTGTCTACTTTTATGGAATAAATTTTTTATGATGACATATTAAAACATGTCCCATTGTGCTTTGATTACTTTGGATGCATACAGTTTAATCAGATCCAGATGACCTTTTTGTTGTTCCTAAAGGAAATTGAAATAAAGGATTAGTCTCCTCCCTTTTGTCTGCCTATTCTGTCTGTTCATTTGGTTTGAGTAATTCGAGGCATAGAGTAATATTATCTTCCATTCTTAGAGTACTCACCAGTCATTCCTCTGCAGAGTCTAACTATGTTATTATTTTGCTTCCTCCATTGAACAGATGGTTGTCACAGTTCCTTGAAATGGAGGATAAGTATTTGACTCAATTTTGTATTTTAGTTTTCAGTCTTCATCAAATACCTGTGACTGCCAATTGAACTGACTGTGGTTCAGTCTATTCCCTGAAGATTCCCAAAGCTTGTTCAGAGGGGAAAGCTGTTTGTTGTTGGCATCCCCAAGAGAACATGGGATCTTGGGTCCTTCACAGCAGGTGTCCAGGGTCCCAAGAGCTATCAGTGAGAAGGCATGTCATTTAAGTACTAATGATGATAAATGCTTGAGAGCAGGTTGTTACCTAGAGGCCAGGTACTGAGGGCACAAGACTTGAAAAAATTTTATTTTTGGACTGTGTTGCCAAACAGTGGCTAAAAATCTGTAATACTGGCTTTCTCACATCCCAGTGAGACTTTTTATATTCTTAATAATTTGATAATTACAACTGATTTTTTTAAGTTACAGACATGCAGGCTTAGAGTGCCCTATTATTAATATAGATAAGCCTTCAGTATATATTTCTATATTTGATATATAGTCACTTTTGGTAGTGTAAGTGGACATGTGTTTGTCATCATTGTGCCCAAAATAATTTCTGCAAAAATACAAGATTCAAGATATCTATCAGCCCTTGAGAAGGAAAACTTATGTTTTTGAAACAAAATCCTGAAGTCACTGTCTCCATGTCAGCTGTGAGTGAAGAAGTTGTGAGTGTGAAGTCACTCACAGCATTGCTTATAAAGCTGTGACTCATGTGGTCCAGAGCAGGCTACATTTAAAGAATAAAGGCCTAAGTAAATCTTTATTAATATTTCTCCCATTTAAAGAAATCCAAGTACTTGTCCACACAAATTTGTAGGATTCTTTCTATCCTTCAGTAGCCTGAACCTTTTGATAGCTTCTGACCTCCCTCCTGTCTCACTTCATCCCAGAAAAATCTCTTTTCTCATCTGCGCTGACTCTTGTCTTTATCATTCAATTCTTCCTTTCATTGTGCCTTCCCGTATGATCCCTCATATTGTACTGTGTATCCTCCTCACCACAAATGCCCCATTGGACATTTGTCATTGTTCTCAGAAAAGCAGGGTGAAGGTTGGGGAGGGGAGGCTGAATAATAGATGCCTTAATTTTCTTTACAGATTGAGGGAAGAGAAGAAGGCTGCAAAATTCCATGTGCAAATGATTACCTCTGAAATAAATAGGGATAGGTGTTAACTTCAAAATTCTAACCAGTCCATTCCTAATGTGTTCTGTAGGAATATTGGAGCCAGAGGGTATGACAGACATCAGAGAGGAAACTGAAACTCTTTAGGTAAAATGACCCACACAGGCTTGTACATTTATTTACTTGCAGATCTAGAACTAGAACCCAAGCTTCTTGACTGATCACTCTTACTGTGATTATTCAAAATAGTTATTTGAAGACTTTTCAGTTATGTGCAAGCATGCTAGACTTGACTGTTGCATGTATGCAAGTATAGAATAGCTAGCAAATCTTTGGCATGATTTGGGAATCATAAAGGTCTCTGATACTGACCATGAGCGAAACAATGCTATGGTGGACAAATCCTTTCACGCACATTACCTCACAAGGCCTCACAATATCCCTCTTAGGTAAGCTGACAGATAATATTAGCCTTATTTCACTGATGAGATACTGAGGATCAGGGATGCTATGTGACCTGTTCCTGGTCCCATTGCTGGGTAGGTGACTGAGCCACAACTGACTTCCAGATCTCTTGACTACTTGTGATGTATGTTCAGCCTTTCTGAAATATTCTATTTATAGACACACACACACACACACACAATTCCTGTTGTATCAACTATCATAGTGTACAGTGGATAGAACTTCACAGGATCTTCCTGTCTTCTTTGGGTAGAAAAGACCATACTGCCTATCCATACATGCTGCTATGTGCTCAGTTGCTCAGTCATGTTTGATTCTCTGCAACTCATGGATCATAGCCTGCCAGGCTCCTTCGTCCAAAGGATTCTCTAGGCAAGAATACTGGAGTGGGTTGCATGCCCTTTTCCAGGGGGTCTTCCTGACCCAGGGATTGAACCCAGGTCTCCTTCATCACAGGCAGACTTTTTACCACTGGGTCACCGGGGAAGCCCCTTACTGCCTCTGTGTGTGTTAATTGCTTAGTCTTGTCCAAATCTTTTCAACCTCATGGACTGTAACCCACCAAGCTCCTTTGTCCTAGGATTCTCCAGGCAAGAATACTGGAGTGGGTTGCTATTCCCTTCTCCAGGGGATCATCCTGACTTAGGGATCAAGCCCAGGTCTCCTGCATTGCAGGCAGATTCTTTACCATCTGAGCCACTGGGAAGCCTATAGGAGGAAATAAATCAATGACTCTTATTATTAAAGACATTTAATGGTAAACTATTTCTTAATTTTTAAATAATTGGATATGAAGAATGAATGGCCTCATTTTAAATAAGAAAACTGTTCATTCTCTTTTAATTTGCTTAAATTGTTTCTACCTTTTCTTCCGGCACTGCTCACAGATGGTTAAAATTCTCTGCAGAAGCAAGTCTGAGTGATCATATTCTTCTTCTTTCCCCTTTTGTCCCTTTTTGCAGCTGTCTGTCTCTGAACTTGAAGCGATGAGATCACCTTCTGGTTCCTTTCATTGGTGTTATTCAGGTTAGCAGAAAATTCTGCCTCCTTCATCTGTCAAGAGCTTCAGTCTTTTGCTTTCTTTGAAATCTGACCTCTGAACAAGGCTGTAACATCCAGAAAAATAGTAGCTGAATTGATTTATTTCAGATTGTTGCTATGGTGATTCCCTAGTGATATAGAGAGAAAATGAAGAAGTGAAAAAAATGTGTTGCAGAAGACAGCGTAGAAGAAGACTGAGACTTTTGGCCCATCTCTTCATAGGTAGAGTCATTTGCATCCTTAGTTTAGTGTTAATTCATCTAGATTGATCACATACAACCCATTTGCTTTTGAGAAGCAGTGAATTGTTTCTGTTATGTGAGTAGGAAAGAATTTGTATCTGTAAGCAACCTTAAAAGTTCCAAAGATTTTTTTTTTTTCTTCAAGAATAGTGAGTATGAATTGTAAAAGAAATTTTTGTGACAGGCAACATTTTGATTCTTGAAATAACTCTCAGGAATATGCCTTATTAAATATGTTTTTTTGAATCATAGGAGAAAGACTTATCTGGGGAAAAAGATGAATAAATCCATTATTATGTTTATTTTTTTCATTCATTTCTCTAACTTCCTATCCATTCTTTCATTTAACAAATATTTATTGATCCTTTATACTAGGCTATAAGCAACCTTAAAAGTTCCAAAGATTTTTTTTTTTTCTTCAAGAATAGTGAGTATGAATTGTAAAAGAAATTTTTGTGACAGGCAACATTTTGATTCTTGAAATAACTCTCAGGAATATGCCTTATTAAATATGTTTTTTTGAATCATAGGAGAAAGACTTATCTGGGGAAAAAGATGAATAAATCCATTATTATGTTTATTTTTTTCATTCATTTCTCTAACTTCCTATCCATTCTTTCATTTAACAAATATTTATTGATCCTTTATACTAGGCTCCACTTATATATGAATAAATTCAATAAATATTAATAGCTTTAACAGGTACTCATTGGGTGTTAACCACATGCAAGACAGCATGGAGACTGACATGGGATGCAAAGTGTGCCCAGAGTGATTCAGTTCAGTTCAGTTCAGTTCAGTTGCTCAGTCGTGTCTGACTCTTTGTGACCCCATGTATTGCAGTAGAAAAAGTTGGCTTAAAAGTTCAACACTCAGAAAACTAAGATCATGGCATCCGGTCCCATCACTTCATGGCAAGTAGATGGGGAAATGGTGGAAACATTGAGAAATTTTATTTTGGGGGGCTCCAAAATCACTGCAGATGGTGATTGCAGCCATGAAATTAAAAGACGCTTACTCCTTGGAAGAAAAGTTGTGATCAACCTAGACAGCATATTAAAAAGCAGAGACATTCATTACTTTGCCAACAAATGTCTGTCTAGTCAAGGCTATGGTTTTTCCAGTAGTCATGTATGAATGTGAGAGTTGGACCATAAAGAAAGCTGAGTGCTGAAGAATTGATGCTTTTGAACTGTGGAGTTGGAGAAGACTCTTGAGAGTCCCTTGGACTGCAAGGAGATCCAACCAGTCCATCCTAAAGGAGATCAGTCCTGAGTGTTTATTGGAAGAACTGATATTGAAGCTGAAACTCCAATACTTTGGCCACCTAATGCAAAGAACTGACTCATGTGAAAAGACTCTGATGTTGGGAAAGATAGAAGGCAGGAGAAGGGGACAACAAAGGATGTGATGATTGGATGAGGGCTCAACAAATATGAGTTTGAGTAAACTCCGGGAGTTGGTGATGGACAGGGAGGCCTGGTGTGCTGCAGTCCATCAGGTTGAAAAGAGTCGGACACGACTGAGCATGAACTGATTATAGAGAGAATATAGAAATATATATTTATGGTTCAGTGGTAAAGACTCCACTTTCAATACAGGAGACATGGGTTTGATCCCTGGTGGAGAAGATCCCCTGGAGGAGGAAATGGCAACCCACTCCAGTATTCTTGACTGGGGGATCCCATAGACAGAGGAGTCTGGTAGGCTACAGTCCATGGGGTCACAAGAGTCGGACATGACTTAGCAACTAAACCACCACCATCACACATAAAAGTTAACTTTAAAAGTTGCTCAGATGGTAAAGAATCTGCCCACAATGCGAGAGACCTGGGTTCAATTCCTGGGTCAGGAAGATTCCCTGGAGAAGGGAATGGCTACCCACTACAGTATTCTTGCCTGGAGAATCCCATGGACAGAGATTACAATCCTGTTGGACATGACTGAGGGAATAATGCTTTTTACACACATACACACACAAATATTTAGTTTTTCCCTTGGAATGCTTAAAGGTTTTGCACTGTCTGCCTGAAGCAACACACTTGGGTATCTATTTTTGCATCTGGAGATGACGTGGGCTTTGGCACATTTGTTTCCAGACAATGAGAGGGATGCTTGCTACTCACAGGCTAGAGGGCTGTTTCACTTTTATCCTAAGGGAAGTTAATCTACTGCCTGAGCTGGGCTGTCTCCTTTGATTTAGAAATTCTCCTAGCGTACTGATATTTTAGGCCACAATCAAAAAAGGTTTTCATAAATGTGAAAGAATTTGTTCCTGATAGTCTTCTTAAGCATACTATTAAAATGAGTTTTTAAAACTGTATTTGCTTTTTGTTTTCATGAGTTGTGGACGCACATGGTTTCAGGGGTCACATCATTCTCTAGGGCTTGGTGTGGAAAATGTACCCCACTTGTGTTCCACTCTCCATTTTATTTATTTATTTAGATTCATTGCACAGCTTGTAGGCTCTTAGTTCCCTGACCAGGGATTGAACCATGGGCCCATGGCAGTGAAAGCATCAAGTCCTAACCATTAGACTGCCAGGGAATTCCATTCACTCCCCATTCCAAACTTCATCAGTCCTTTCTTTTGCTGTGTCTCTCCAAACTTGTAAACAACGTACTTATATTCCTACTTCCTGACTTTTCAGTTTTAGGCATTAATCAATTTTCCATTATAGAAGGTGAAAATATAGTTCTCTCTCACTGACGTACCCCCTGCCTCTATCTCTAACACACATTCTCTCTCTCATTTATACATGCACACACACGAACCGAGTCTAGTTATGTTGCTGTTTTAGCTAAATCTATATTCAATTTTACATCAATAGGACCAAGTGAACACTGTCCAGAACTGAACCATGTGGTATACTGTGTTTGTCCTTCATGTACAATTTGTTTTTGTTCTGGGTCCACCATGTGACATATGGGATCTTAGTTCCCCAACCAGGGATTCAAACTGTGTCCCCTACATTGCAAGATAGATTCTTAGCTGGATTTCCAGGGAAGTCCCCAATTTTTTGTTTGTTTGTTTGTTTCTTCTGGAGTTAAAGATTGCCTTTTGGTTTACGTGCTTAGTTTTCTCTGCATTTATCACTAACTCCTCCCTATGATCTCCCTAGTCATCTAAATCTCTAGATGTGGGCCTATCTAAACTCAATGAAGGAAGTGTGCTCGGCGGCCCCACGGATCTGTCTCTTGCTTCCACAGTGCTTGGACGGATCAGACCCAGGGACGCCCCTTGCTCCAGCCTCGACCACCCTCCAACCTTTTTTCCAGTCGCAACCTCCGGAGTCAGCCACTCAGCTGTCCGCGATCACCAGGACCAGCCATTTTTGAACTCCTTATTATTACCGACCAATCATGAGCTCCCAGATTCGTCAGAATTATTCTACCGAGGTGGAGGCCGCGGTCAACCGCCTGGTTAACATGCACCTGCGGGCCTCCTACGCCTACCTCTCTTTGGGCTTCTATTTCGACCGCGACGACGTGGCCCTGGAGGGTGTGGGTCACTTTTTTCGCGAATTGGCCAAGGAGAAGCGCGAGGGCGCGGAGCGTCTCTTGAAACTGCAAAACCAGCGTGGTGGCCGCGCCCTCTTCCTGGACGTGCAGAAGCCATCTCAAGATGAGTAGGGTAAAACCCAGGACGTATGGAAGCCGCCCTTCTCGTAGAGAAGAACCTGAATCAAGCCCTGTTGGATCTGCATGGCCTGGCTTCTGCCCGCGGAGACCCCCATATCTGTGACTTCCTGGAGAACCACTTCCTAGATGAGGAAGTGAAACTCATCAAGAAGATGGGTGACCACCTGACCAACCTCCGCAGGCTGGCTGGTCCCCAGGCTGGGTTGGGCGAGTATCTCTTCGAAAGGCTTACCCTCAAGCACGACTAGGAGCTTCTGGAGACCAGTGGCCATTGAAGAACCCACCTAACATCAGGGCTGCCTGAAGCCCCTCTCTGCAGCCATTAGGCAGCTTTTTAACACCCTGGAGCCCTCTCTCAAGCCTTGGACCAAATGGAAACAATAAAGCTTTTTGCAGCATAAAAAATAAATAAATAAATAAATAAATAAACTCAATGAAGAGTGACTGCCCTAGACACAACATAAATAAATGTGCCCACAGCTGCGGTAAGAAATAATTTTCCTTCAGAAACACAATCTGACCTTTCCTCTGGCAGGGTATGAGGGGATCTCCTTCTTGATGCTGGTGTTTTGCAGTTCCAAACCTTATTATGGGGCACCTTTAATCTTTCTTGTTTTGCTGACCACTCAACAGGTCTTTCAATCTGGAGATGCAAATCTTTCAATTTGGGGAAATTTTTTTTTTCCATATTTAGTTATTTGGCTGCACTGTGTCTTTGTTGTGGCACCCAGGCTCTCTAGCTGTGGTACACAGGCCTAGCTTCCCCGCAGTATATGAGATCTTGGTTCCCAGACTAGGGATCAAACTTTCATCCCTTGCATTAACCACTGGAATTCTTAACCACTGGACTACCAAAGAAGTCCCTGGGGAAACCTTCTTGAAATATGTTTTCCTCCTCTGGGGCCTTTCTTTGGAAATTTTATTTCTGCCATCACATTTGTAGTTTCCAAGATCTTTGTCATTTTTGGATTTCTCTTTTTGACATTCTGCCTCTGGTCACAGCTGCAAAGCTCCTACTGGACCAGCCCTCCTGCAGATAACAACTCTCAACGGTGGACATGATATAAAAACCAGTGAGCTGACGACACTGGAGAGTGACTGGCCAAGCAGGTAGGAGAGAGAGCGTCTTCACTGTTTTCTCCACATTGGCATCATAGCTTGCAACAATTGTATAGTTTGAAGTTGCCCAGGGCCAGCTTTCTCCCCAGGTGGAAATTAACCTAACACCGAAGAAGCAGGGATGGGGCGTGTGCAGAGAGCAGCTTTGAGGAGAAGGAATAGTAGAGAGTCCAGAATGGCTCAGCCTTGGGATCTAGCCTGAAATCAGGCGCACCCCTCAACCTGTCAGTTACATGAGGCCACACACTCCTCTTTGCTTAAGCTTCTTTGAGAGGATTCTTTTTTTGCACCAGAATAATCCTCTGACGGAAAACCCCTGAAGCACAGTGACTGGAGAGAGAGACAGAGGAAACTGAACCCAAAAATCTTGGAAAAGGTACAGAAGTACCTTTTAACATCTTCCCAAAGCAGAGCATAAGGCTCTCTACACCCAGTTTCGCTAATAGCAAAAACATATTTGGGCTTCCCAGGTGGTGCTAGTGGTAAAGAATCTGCCTACCAGCGCAAGAGACCCAAGAGACACAGGTTCAACCCCTGGTCAGGAAGATACTCTGGAGGAGGAAATGGCAACTCACTCCAGTTTTCTTGCCTGGAAAATCCATGGACAGAGGAGCCTGGAGGGCTACAGTTCATGGGGTCACAAAAAGTCAAACATGACTTAGCGACTGAACACCAAATATGTGTTTGAAAGAAAATCTAGGGATTTCACTGGTGGTCCAGTGGCTAAGACTCCATGCTCCCAAAGCAGGGGGCCCAGCTTCAAATCTTGGTTGCGGAACTAGATCCCACATATCACAACTAAGAGCTTGCATGCCGCAACTAAGACCTGGTGCAGCCAAATAAATAAATAAATTTTAAAAATTAACTATTAATATTTGGGACCCAAACTGAACTCTGACTCTGGTGGTGGTTCTCATCAGGGCCAACCTCTGCCAGCTCACCTGCGCTCGGCACACCAACCCTGATGCCTGGGACCCTCAGGCACCCTCCCCGAGTCATGTGTGCTTTGGAGACCCAGGCCCACGTGGTCTCCATCAGTATTAATGTCCTTTAGTGCTGAGACCCATCCTTCTTCCTGCATAGACCCACCTGTGCAGCTGAGTGCCCCACTCCCATGGCAGGCACCTCCTTTATCCCTGTAGCTGAGCATTTGGGACAGGGAAGAACAGAGGAGGTTGCAGGGGAGGGTTGGGGGGATGGGAAATAAAGCTTGAGAAAACATTCCTCCCCTTTGATCTGTAGGATGGAAAGTGGGAGCAGAGATTAGCCCACCAGGGACCCTACAGGTTTCCCATGTAGGACTGAAGACCCTGCAGGGAGAAGCTCTGTGGCACCTGGGAAAATCCAGTTCCTTATGACCAGCAGTTCCCTCCCTCTTCTTTATTTTTTTAAATTAAATTTATTTTTTATGAAAGGATGGTTGCTTTACAGAATTTTGCTGTTTCCTGTCAAACCTCAACATGAATCAGCCATGGGTATACATATATCCTCTCCCTTTTGAACCTCCCTCTCATCTCCCTCCCCATCCCACCCCTCTAGATTGATACAGAGCCCCTGTTGAGTTTCCTGAGCCATACAGCAAATTCCCATTGGCTACCTATTATACATGTGGTAATGTAAGTTTCCATGTTACTCTCTCCATACATCTCACCCTCTCCTCCCCTCTCCCCATGTCCATAAGTCTATTCTCTATGTCTGCTTCTCCACTGTTGCCCTGTAAATAAATTCTTCATACCATTTTTCTGGATTCTGTATATATGTGTTGCTGCTAAGTCGCTTCAGTTGTGTCTGACTCTGTTCGACCCCATAGATAGCAGCCCACCAGGCTCTGCTGTCCCTGGGATTCTCCAGGCAAGAACACTGGAGTGGGTTGCCATTTCCTTCTCCAATGCATGAAAGTGAAAAGTGAAAGTGAAGTTACTCAGTCATGCCTGACTCTTAGCGGCCCCATGGACTGCAGCCTACCAGGCTCCTTCATCCATGGGATTTTCCAGGCAAGAGTACTGGAGTGGGTTGCCATTGCCTTCTCCGATATATGTGTTAGAATACGGTATTTATCTCTTTCTCCCTTTCTCTTCTTGTGCCTCAGTTTCCCGGAGGGCTCATATCTGAGACCTGCCACCAGCCATGGCCTCAGATTAGCACAAGCTCCATTCTTCCCCAGGCCTCTGGGCCCCATAAGATAAACCCTCTATCAAGGCTGTGCCCGCCTAAGAGAAGCCCCCAAGTCACACCTATTCATGCCAGGTTCAAAGCCTCATTGTAAGAAGGGTCTCTTTTTTCATACACTTATTTATTGAACCATTTTCTTTTAATGTTCCTCCATTTATGTGTTTGCTCTGTGCCTATTTATTGTACTTCCTCTTCTCTGACTCTGTTACTTTTTGGTTCATAGTTTTGACAGCAGCAGTGTCCGTGTTAGGCTCAGAAGGTATGACACACATTCGGTGCACTCAGCCAATTCACCAAGAGCTCTGTCCATCAAAATAAAATAAAAATACACAAAAGTTCCTAGAACAAAGCCTGTCGGAATGTTCACTGAGTGAATCAGAACAACAGAACAAGAAGAGAGATAATTTTACCTAAAAGCAAAAGCAAATGTCAACTGCCAAGCCACTCCTTACACTTTGAGGCCACCGGATGTGTAAATAATCTATTTCAGCTCCTCCTGCACCTGCTGAATTCTATCTCTATGACTTAGAGGACCCAGACATATAAATACTGGTTAAGTATCATTAACGAACATATTCATCATGAGAACCTGACTTTTGAGAACATGTCTTATGTTGAATTAAAATATCTGAAAGCAGAGTGCTGGCTGCCAGGGGTGAGGGAGGGTCCAGGTTTCTACTTGCAAGGGTGAGGAAAATGTTCTAAAATTAGAAAGTTACAGGGTTGTGAATGTCTCAAATGCCACTGAATGATTCACTTTAACATGGTTGCATGTGTACGTGCTAAGTCACTTCAGTCATGTCCAACTCTTTGTGACCTTGTAGCCTGTAGCCCACCAGGCTCCTCTGTCCATGGGAGTCTCCAGGCAAGAATACTGGAGTGGGTTGTCATGCCCTCCTCCAGAGGATCTTCTTGACCTAGGGACGGAACCCGTGTCTCCTGCGGCTCCTGCATTGCAGGAGGATTCTTTCTCTTTTTTCTTCTTTTAAACAACTTTTTATTGGATATAGTTGATTTACAATGTTGAGTTAGTTTCAGGTGTGCAGTAAGATAAATCAGTTATACATATACATATATCCACTCTTTTTCAGATTCTTTTCCCATATCGGTCATTACAGAGTATTGAGTAGAGTTTCTTGTGTGATACAGCAGGTTCTTATTAGTTATCTATTTTATATATAGTAGTGAAAGTGTTAGTTGCTCAGTCATGTCCAACTCTTGGGACCCCGTGGACTATAGCCCACCAGGCTCCTCTGTCCATGGAATTCTTCAGGCAAGAATACTGGAGTGGGTTGCCATTTCCTTCTCCAGGGCAGGCAGATTCTTTACTGATGAGCCACCAGGAAAAGTCCTTTAACATGGCTAGTTTTATATTATGTGAATTTCACCTTAAATCCATATGTCCTATCCTGAGATGTACCCTGCCTGGCTTTTCAGGTTAGAAGGGCACTTTGTTGGGAAATGTTGGGGTGCCTCACAGGACTGAGGGGGCTCAGGATGGGAGAAGGACNGAGACCTGCCACCAGCCATGGCCTCAGATTAGCACAAGCTCCATTCTTCCCCAGGCCTCTGGGCCCCATAAGATAAACCCTCTATCAAGGCTGTGCCCGCCTAAGAGAAGCCCCCAAGTCACACCTATTCATGCCAGGTTCAAAGCCTCATTGTAAGAAGGGTCTCTTTTTTCATACACTTATTTATTGAACCATTTTCTTTTAATGTTCCTCCATTTATGTGTTTGCTCTGTGCCTATTTATTGTACTTCCTCTTCTCTGACTCTGTTACTTTTTGGTTCATAGTTTTGACAGCAGCAGTGTCCGTGTTAGGCTCAGAAGGTATGACACACATTCGGTGCACTCAGCCAATTCACCAAGAGCTCTGTCCATCAAAATAAAATAAAAATACACAAAAGTTCCTAGAACAAAGCCTGTCGGAATGTTCACTGAGTGAATCAGAACAACAGAACAAGAAGAGAGATAATTTTAGCCTAAAAGCAAAAGCAAATGTCAACTGCCAAGCCACTCCTTACACTTTGAGGCCACCGGATGTGTAAATAATCTATTTCAGCTCCTCCTGCACCTGCTGAATTCTATCTCTATGACTTAGAGGACCCAGACATATAAATACTGGTTAAGTATCATTAACGAACATATTCATCATGAGAACCTGACTTTTGAGAACATGTCTTATGTTGAATTAAAATATCTGAAAGCAGAGTGCTGGCTGCCAGGGGTGAGGGAGGGTCCAGGTTTCTACTTGCAAGGGTGAGGAAAATGTTCTAAAATTAGAAAGTTACAGGGTTGTGAATGTCTCAAATGCCACTGAATGATTCACTTTAACATGGTTGCATGTGTACGTGCTAAGTCACTTCAGTCATGTCCAACTCTTTGTGACCTTGTAGCCTGTAGCCCACCAGGCTCCTCTGTCCATGGGAGTCTCCAGGCAAGAATACTGGAGTGGTTGTCATGCCCTCCTCCAGAGGATCTTCTTGACCTAGGGACGGAACCCGTGTCTCCTGCGGCTCCTGCATTGCAGGAGGATTCTTTCTCTTTTTTCTTCTTTTAAACAACTTTTTATTGGATATAGTTGATTTACAATGTTGAGTTAGTTTCAGGTGTGCAGTAAGATAAATCAGTTATACATATACATATATCCACTCTTTTTCAGATTCTTTTCCCATATCGGTCATTACAGAGTATTGAGTAGAGTTTCTTGTGTGATACAGCAGGTTCTTATTAGTTATCTATTTTATATATAGTAGTGAAAGTGTTAGTTGCTCAGTCATGTCCAACTCTTGGGACCCCGTGGACTATAGCCCACCAGGCTCCTCTGTCCATGGAATTCTTCAGGCAAGAATACTGGAGTGGGTTGCCATTTCCTTCTCCAGGGCAGGCAGATTCTTTACTGATGAGCCACCAGGAAAAGTCCTTTAACATGGCTAGTTTTATATTATGTGAATTTCACCTTAAATCCATATGTCCTATCCTGAGATGTACCCTGCCTGGCTTTTCAGGTTAGAAGGGCACTTTGTTGGGAAATGTTGGGGTGCCTCACAGGACTGAGGGGGCTCAGGATGGGAGAAGGACAGAGACCCCAGGGCTGAGGTACAGGCCCAAGCTTCACCCATGGCTCAGAGGCTGTCCTTGTGGTGCTACCTCCTGTTTCTAAGTAGTTCTAAAAATGTCATGTTTTAAATGGGGACCTGAAGTGTGTTCATCACATGAGAATCCCACACAGAGAGCAGCTACCGAGGTCCACACCAGTCCCGCTCTTTTTCAGTCTGTGCTCAGTCGCTCAGTTGTGTCCAACTCTTTGTGACCCCATGAACTGTAGCCCGCCAGGCTCCTTTTGTCCATGGGGCTTCTCCAGGCAGGAATACTACAGTGGGTTGCCATGCCCTCCTCCAGGGAATCTTCCCAACCCTGGGATTGAACCCAGGTCTCCCGCATTTCAGGCGGATTCTTTACTGTCTGAATCACCGGGAGGAAAATGTGTTCCTTGCACATTTCTCCTTCCTGTTTTTTCTCTTTGAGATAGCAACGTGGGGACTTCCCTGGAGCTCCAGTGGTTAAGACTCTGAATTTCCAGTTCAGGGGGTGAGGGTTCAATCCTTGGTCAGGGAACTAAGATCCTACATGTAGTGTTGACAAAAAGAAAAAAAAAAAAATAGCATAGTGGTTCGACCCGGGTGTCTCCAGCCTCCTCATGGCCTGGCCACCCCAGCTCATCCACACAGCTCCCAGCTCTTAGCTGCCCCAGCTGCTCACTCCCCATTTGGGGGCTAAACTCTCCCATTCCTTCCCTGGCAGGGACAGAACCACTGTCATGCCCGCCTTTTCCCCTAACAATCTATGGGCTAAGCTACTGCCTTCAGGCCTTGTGAAATCCTGCAGCAAGGACAAGCTCCACCAACCAGATTCTGATGGGACCCAGTACATCACCCACCATGAATGAAATTAGGGGTCATCCAGAGTTTCCCCTATCACTCGATATGGCCCAATGACTACCCCTTCTTTCCAGAGCCCTGACACCTCAGAGGGTCTCAATCCCTTCAAATTGCAAGGCTGCCCCTGCCAGGTCTTGAGGTCACCCCTTAATGTGGGCACTGCTTAGACCTGGACTCAGGCCACCAGCAGGCCTCAGTGGGCATGTTACTGAGTCTAAGCTCCCTCTGCTCACCGCATAGCAGGTCAGTGAATCCAAGAGACAAGATGTTGAGGCAAGGAATACTATGAAAGCCAGCTGACCGAGAAGATGGCATAAATAAGAGGAGAGAAATAATGTGTTCATGGATCGGATTGAAAATTGATTCATAGATTCAGTCTCAATCAAAAATCCTGGTTGGATGTTTGGGGTGGGTAGATTGACAAAGCTAAATTTTATATGGAAAATGAAAGAAATTAGTATAGCTCTTGTGAAGCAAGGAAGACCCAGTGCAGCCAAAACTAAACTTAAAAAAAAAAAAAAGACCACCTAAAGAGACAAGTCATCTGTATTAGTAACTGATGAAACGCTGGTAGCATCTTAAGCCAGCGTGTTGCAGTCAGACCCGCTTTAGGAGCCCCTGGAGCCCCTGCAAATGGGTGGGTGGACCGGCACCCTGCTCCTGGAGGGGAGGAGCGGGGAGGGTGACCCAGGTTGAGTGGGGAATTTGGTTGAGGCCTCCAAGGAGGCAAGCTCACTTCTGAAGAAGGTAAACGCTGAAGACGTCACAGAAGCTGCTGTCTTACATCACAGCCCCTTTAAATTGTCTTCTTTGGATCTGACAAAATCTACATAACTGATATTTTTAGGTCCAAGCCCCCTGGGCACTGCAGCTCTTCTGTTTTTGTTTATACACAATTCACTCTTTGCGCCCAGTTAAGCTAAAGAAGCCTGGAAAGTGTGAAACAGAAGTTCAAAGCAATCTCTTAAGGTGAAGTGAGCCCACCCCAGCCTGCAAGTGCTCAGTAAAATGCCAGCCATTTCCATACGCCTTGCTGCTTCTCTTCACCCCTAACAGTCGACACATGGAACCTGAGCTCCTGGGCCAGCCACGAATAAGCAGGTGTGGCTGGCAGGACCCGGGCAGGACCTGGAGGCTGTGATTACCTGGTTGCTCTCACCTTGCAGCCACCCGGCGTCCCATGACAGTGGCAAAGGACACAAGGGGTGGTGGCTGGGCCTCCGGCTCTGGTAGCTGAGTCTCTGACTGGAAGGAACCTGGACTGGCTAGTTCTGAGCCCTTCCCTGCCCATCACCTAAAGTCAGGTTCACCCTGGACTGGAGGCTTGCAGGGGTTAGAGGTCAGACTAAAGGGGCTGTCATACTGCAGGGAGAAGATCCCAAAAAGGCACAGGAGAGGTAGGACTTACTCAAGGGCTTTTAACGAGAAAATCTCACACAAATGCAATTTTATTGTTTTCAAATACATGGAAGTATTTATGACATAATTTTTAAAACCCAAAGCATTAAGTTTACTGAGTGCTCACAAGTGGTGCTGAGGGAGATGAAGGAGTTTGACCATGAAGAAGGAGGATAAAACCGACTCAACTCTCAGTTCAAACTGGAAAGTGATGACTTTATAAATCGTGCTTTGAATCTTAAAGTGGTTGCCCAGGGAGACGGGCAGAGTCCCTGAAAGCTGTCTGCAGCATCTAGAAGGTAGCAGGAGAGAGTGGGCATCTCCTGGCAGAAAGACTGTCAAAGGCAAAGAGAAAGGACAAATAACCTATTTCACGCCATGGTTCTTCCACACTCTCAATAAGTGGGAACTGTTATTTTTAGCTCTTGGCAAAGATGAAACGGAGAAAAAAAGATGGGAGCTTCCTGCTGGGAAAAGGAAGCTGGAGAAATAGTCAAAAGATAGTAGTCGGAGAAAGAGTGAGTCTCCTGTTGGGAAGGAAAAAACTGGAAGGCGAGAGATTGTAGCTTTTGATGTCAGTTTGATCCACTCCCATCACTCATGAAATGAACAAAATGTAGAAACTCAGCAATCAGGAAAGGAAAGGGTATGAACCTGGCATCAGGAACACCCCAGCCTGGGCTCAGGGGGCACCCAAGATGAGAAGACAGAGCCCAGCTACAGCCTTGATTCGCTGCCTTCTGGATACTGACTGTTGAGGCCTTCTTTCCATTTCTGCCCAGAGCAGGACTTCCAAGGGGTGAAGAGGTGGGACTGAGCACCAACCCACTGGACAGAAGTGAGGCTCTAGGGCCAGTAAGGCCCCGGAAGGACCATGAGTGTGCATGTCACCCATGGGACGGAAGGACAGCTCCTTGGGCAATGGGCCACCCAGTGAGAGGTCTCCACAGCTCACATGCACTCTCCTGCTCCTCCCAGAGCTCGGGTTGCAGGACAGGGTCAGGACCCCGAGGCCCCTGCCCTCCAACTGTAGGCTGGGAGGCAAACAGAAGGTCCTTGGTGGAGAAGCCAGGCCTCACCAGACTGTGTCAGAGCACAGACTACATGCCGGGGGAGCTGCCCGGGTATGAGACAGACACAGGGATACGCAGCAGACCCGCCTGCAAAGCAGAAAGCGTGCAGGTGGGGGGTGTCTGATGCCCGGCTGTGACCAGAGTGAGAGAGCAGTGTGGGGGGAAGGGGGTCTCTACTGGGTATCCAGCTGGGAAAGAATGTGTCTTGACCTCCACCCCCCACCATTCCTCAGTCCAGTGCAACAGCGTCCACCAACATCAGAAATAAGACAGCGGAGCCTCAGAGGACACCCCCAGCCTGGGTCAGGCAGAGGTTGTTCAGCACCCAGAGTCCCCCCCATGAATACCCATCACTTGGATTATGTAAAAATGAAGGGTTTCTGTACTTAAAAATACTATTAAAGGGATTAAAGGCAACACATCAACACGAATAGATACTCATGATACGTATTTCTGATAAAAAAAACTCACAGCCAGAATGTATTTTTTCAAACACCTGCACTGCCCAGTAAATTCAGCCTAATGAAAAATGGATAAAGGTATTCAATCTCATCAGTCATTAGAGAGATACAAATTCAAACTGTACTATACTTTCCAGAAGGGCTAGGATGCAAAAGAACAAGAACCAAGTGTTGGTACGGATGTGGGCAAACAGAACTCCCAAACTTGGCAGCAAGAGTCTAAACTGAAAATATTTTCAGAGTATCTTCTTAAGTTAAACATATGCGTGCCACAATACTCAGCCATCCCAGGTATATTCTGACAGAAATAGGTCCTTGGTATTCCAAAGACGCACAGTGGACATGTTCACAGCAGGACTAATCACAACAACCAGAAACTGGAAACCACAGAAATGCCAACCCCAGCAGGATGGGTAAATAAACTGATCACGGTGCATTCACACCAGGGATATCATAAACCATCCACAATCATATATAACCCAGGAGAATCTTATACAAGGAGAGCAAGAGGAGCAGTCACAGTACAGCTCTGATATTTACACGGAATGAATGAAAAAAGTAATGACCCGCGATATCAGAAGCCCGGCCAGCGGTCATATTTTGGGTTGTTGTGGCTGGCGGAAGGGTTGGGGGCCCAGGAACCTGTTGGTATTGGGCTTCCGGGGTGTTGGTTGCATGGGCTTGTTAGCTTGTGAAAATTCACTGAGCCTATGCAGTTATAATAGGTACATTTTCCTATATGTATGTGTCATACTTCAATAAAAGTTTAAAAAGGAATGGAAAACAGAATTCAACTTGTAAGGAAATGTGAGCCCAGGAGCAGATGGAAATTCATCCCAGTTAATGGAACAATCTAATAAAAACATGAAGTTGGTAAAATAGTTCAAAGGAGAGTTTTTTTAAATGAACTTGTAAAGAAGTTTTTAAAAATTGAAAAAGAGGAAAATTTTAAAAATAAGGAAAAAGTAGAGAATTCTCTGGTGGTCCTGTGCTTAGGACTCTGTGCTTTCACTACTGAGGGCATGGGTTTGATCCTTGGTTGGGAAACTAAGCTACTCCAGTATTCTTGCCTGAAGAATTCCATGGACAGAGGAGCATGGGGTTGCAAAGAGCTGGACACAGCTGAGCTACTAACAGGCAGAATAATGGCCTATCAAAGAGATCCATGTCCTAATTCACAGAATTTGTGGATATGTTAGGTTACATGGCAAAGGGGAATTAAGTTTTGCTAATGAGGTGATCTTAAGATACAGAGATTATTCTGGACCATCTAGTGGCCCCAGTGTGATCACATGCGTGCGTGCTAAGTCTCTTCAGTCGTGTCTGACTCTTTATGACCCTACAGACTGTAGCCCTGCAGGCTCCTCTGTCCATGGGATTCTCCAGGCAAGAATTTTCCAGATGGGTTGTCACGCCGTCCTCCAGGGGCTCTTCCCAGCCCAGGGATCGAACCCATACGTCTTACATCTCCTGCATCGACAGGTGGATTCTTTACCACTAGCACCACCTGGGAAGCCCAGCGTGATCACAAGCGTCCTTAAAAGTGAAGCAGGAGGCAGAGTCCAGCTCAGAATGATGAGATTCGAGAAAGACCCCCCAAGTCCCCACTGCTGGCCCTGAAGGTGGGGGAGGACCTACAGGCCAAGAGACAAAGGCAGGTTCTAGAATGCGGAAAAAGCAGGAAAACAGACTCACCACTAGAACCTCCAGAAGGAATGCAGGCCTGCTGACCTTGATTTTAGCCTATGAGACTGGGTTGACTATCACCCCTCAGAACTGTAAGAGAATTTGTGTTATTTCAAGCCACTATGTTTGTGGCAATTTGCCCAGCAGCCACAGGAAACTAATACAGCTGGTGTCACTGAAGTAGAAACACCAATAAATGCACCAGAAGATGTTTTGAGGACATAAAATAAATTTCTCTAAAATTGAGGGGAAAAAAATCTGCAAATTGAAAGAGTACTCAGTGTGCCAGGAATTCAAAATGAAGCTTTCAGCTCTGAGACATGGTCTGGTTAAGCTCATGAAATGAAACAAAAAGAAGGACGCCTTCAAAAAAAAAAAAAAAAGAAAGAAAGAAGGAACCCTTCAGAAATTCATGAAGAAAATGCAAATCACCAGTACGGGAAAAAAAAAAATCAGCAGACTTCAGGCTTCCCCACATCCAGTGGCAGAGGATAGAGCAGCGCTTACAAAGGTTGAGGGAAAGAAAACAGCAGTTGAGACTATTACACCCAGCCAAGACCATGTTCAAAGATAGTGGCAAAGGACAGTGACATGAAAATGCTTAGGAAACACTCATGAGCCCTTCCTGAAAAAATGACTGAAATGAAATTAGTAATCAGAGGGACAGCAAAATAAAAGATTACCGGTGAGCACAGAGTACTCAGAAATATGGAATTAACACTGAGCAATTGTGGGCACTGTAGCTACTATGCGGAATTGGGTGTTTAAACCTGGGCAACCTGAACATAATAAACAGGCTCTGAACTCAGGCATAGGGTGGAGGGAGATGGGTTGTGAGGCTGAAAGGCCCTCGCCTTTTCTGCCAGAAGCACCCACACTATTTCAGAGTGAAATGTATCTTTAAAATAATAATCATGATGATTCCAATTTCTTCCAATTTTCCATAATCTCTTTTCAGTTTTGACTAGTTTTATTTATTTACTTTTGGCTGTGCTGGATCTTTGGTGGTAAGCGGGCTTTCTCCAGTTGTGGCAAGTGGGGGCTACTCCTAGTTTTGGTGTGCGGGCTTCGCACAGTGCTGGCTTCCCTTATTGCGGAGCATGGACTCTGGGGCACGCAGGCTTCAGAAGTTGCAGCACCGGGGCCCAAGAGTTGCAGCTCTGGGGTCTGGAGCATAGGCTCAATAGTTGTGGCACACGGGCTTAGTTGCTCCAAATCATGTGGGATCTTCCCGGATCAAGGATCAAACCTGTGTCTCCTGCATTGGCAGGCGGATTCTGTACCACTGAGCCGCCAGGGAAGCCCCATAGTCTCTTTTCTTAATCCAAGAAGAATCTTTTAGTAAGTCAAAAACCCACAGAGGGCCCATCTATCGTATCAGTTCTTTTCTGGTGTCTCAAGCCAAACTGACAAGACCTTTTGTGGAACATGTCTTTTTAGCCTAAATCCTCCCTCTCTGTCAAGGAAAAAACTTCAGGAGAAATCCCTAACCAGTTGTTAAAAGTCTCGGTTCAGCACACAGAATGAAAGTAATAGAGAAGAAGCACCAAGCCTCCATTCACACCAGCCAGGACCTTTGTGCAAACGCTGGTCCACGTTCCTTTTTGCCCCCACGTTGTTCATCTACTACAGAACGGAAAACATTCCACAGCCTGTTCCCCCAAACATACACAGCACTGTATTTGCTGAATGTTTTGTTACTTCACCTCCGGCCCATCCATTCACTGAGCCCCACACCAAGAGGACCCAGCTGAGGAGGAAACAGTCACAGCTCCTCACTCGCATAGAGCTTAACCCCAGCACTGCGCTGTCCAGCACTTCTGCTGCCTCACAAGTGTCTGTCCAGCACTATGAGTGTGGCTAATGCACACTTTTAGGGCTTCCCCAGTGGCTCAGTGGTAAAGAATCTGCCTGCAATGCAGGAGACATGGGTTCCACCCCTGGGTTGGGAAGATGCCCTAGAGCAGAGCATGGCAACCCACTCCAGTATTCTTGCCTGGAGAATCCCATGGATGGAGACTATCATCCATAGGGTTACAAAGAATTGGATGCGACAGAAGTGACTGAGCAGCACACTTTTAGTTGTATTTCCCTCTAACATGCTTTAAGTGTAAAAAAAACCTACATGTAGCTGATGACATCATCTTGGACAGTCTGTTCTAGAATCAGAATCTGCCTTTTCATAGGCCCAGGGGGTGACTGTTACATGCACTGCAGTGTGAGAATGGATCCAAGTTTTCACCATCAGCTTATGCCCCCATCGCAAACCTTCCCCAACTCAGTGTGCTGCCCGTGGTCTTCTCAGTCCTACCCTGGCTGACCAGGACAAGAAGCACCCCCAGGCTGGCTTGAACATTAAGATTCCATTCCCTAGGCTGCCTTCCTCAGCTACCCAGGAACCAGACAGCAAGCAGCAGCCTCTGTATTGGAAATGTGGCTCCTGCCCCTGAGATGTTAGCTCAGTGGCGAATATCTACAGCTCTCCTTCCACAGCCACTGTCTGCACCAGCCAGGCAGCCTTTGGTGGGTAAAGACCTGGGCACTGCGGGAACACCTGGTCCTCCCACCTTTTGGCCCAAGTTCCGCCCACTTTCCTCCCTGCTGCCTTTCTTTTCCTCCTAATGTCCACCCTCTTTCAGGGGCTGCTGCTCTCAAACCAGAAACTTCTTGGACCCCCTCTAGGCTGCCATCGGGTGCTCTGGTCTCCCCTCACCCTGGGACCCTCACTCTCTGTCGGTCCTTCCCTTCTTGCACCCCAGACCATGCTCCCTAGGGTCACTAACCTTCCTTGCCCTCTCAGGCCTGTCCACCAGGAGGAGGAGCTCCTCCACACACAGGGAACCCTGAAGAAGCCTCGAGATGCGCCCTCTGTGCTTTCTCTCCCTCCCTTTCCATCCGACCCACGCGCAGAGCCACCACCTGTGAGCCTGTCGCCTCTGTGCTCCGATCCCACGCTCCCAGCCCCTCGCGCCCGCGTCGCATCCCCACGCGTCCTTTCCAGACTCGTCGTGTGCCAAGTGCGACCTCCCGGCAGTACACCCTGGAGCAGCCCCGCCAACCTTCCTCCCCAAACCCGGACTGTGTGGTCATACCTCTTCTCCGTCTGGCAGTCACCCCCAGGTTGGGAGGACCCCAGCTCCCCATTCAGCTGCTCGGCTCCCGCCTCAACGCCCGGAGTGCGCGCGTCCCAGCCTCACTCCCACTAGTCCCCTGGGTCCCCCATGTCCAGGGTTCGGGGTGTGCAGCCGGGGCTGCCTGCGTCGTGCGGGCGGGATTCAGGCAGAGACTCGACGGCCCTAAGCCCCGCGCTCCCCTTCCGGGTCCCGCGTCCCCTCTCTTTCACATTCCCGGCGCGCTCTACCACCCCTCCCCTCGCCTCGGCTGCCGCGCTTTCCCTCCCAGACTCTGCGGCCCCCTCTCCCCTTCCTGATCTCCCTGCTCCCTCCGCCCGCGGAACGCTCCCCTTCGGGACCCGGTACCTCCTCGGCCTCTTTTGCTCTGCTCTTTGGCGCCCCTCGCCGGGCCAGCTACCCCTCTTCGCAGCGCCGGCGCTCTCCACTCCTTCTCTCCTCTCCTCCCTTGCACCCCTCCCCCGCCTAGCTCTCGGGTCTGCGCCCCTCTCCTCCCCAGCCCCCGCGCGCTCCACCCCCTCTCCTTCCCGGCCCGGCGCTCACCCGCGGGGTGGCCATAAGGGGACTCGGCCGCACCGTCCTGCAGGCTCGCCAGGATCTCGCCTTTGCCCACGTCGCTGTCGCCCACCAGCAAGAATTTGAGCAGAAAGTCGTAGGCGCGGACCGGGCTGCCCCCGGTGCTCATCGTGCCGCGCCAGCGCCCGCTCCCATGCCCAGCCCACGGGACAGCGCAGAGGTGGTGGCCTGGCAGTCCAGCGCCGCGCGGGTCCAGAGGTCCCTGGAGCACTGCTAGCCCCGCGGTCCCCGCAGCCTGACAGCGCGCACTCGGGCTCCGCCCAGCCATTGGCCGGCCGCAGTTGCTAGGGCAGCTGTATGCTCTCATTGGCTGGCTGCCCATCCATCTCGCTTTCGTCTCCTCCTCCAGGCCGTTCCCATCCGCCCCTCCCGGAAACCTACGGTCTCTGCTGCCAATGGTAGACGGGGGCGGGGCGGGGCGGGGCGATCAGGGGGCGAGGCTGGGTGATCACACTCCAGCGTGGGCTCACGGGCTGGGTGCCAGTGCTCGCCTCCCACCCACCCAGAGTCCTCACTGGGCCGGGTGGGGTCGTCTCAAGGGCCAGTTCCGGTCGCAGACGCGTGGGAGGTGGCCTGATGTCAAGGGCCCGTGCCCCAGGCAAGCTCGGGCTCTCGATCGCTCCCACGAGTCCTCCCACCGCACCACGCAGAGTGCTGGGGGCGCGTGCTTGTGAGTGCCTGTTCACGTGTTTGTGCGCATCTGCGTGCCTCTGCGCGCGTGTGTGCATGCGTCTGCGCACCAGTGCCTGGGTACGTCTTCAGGTGCTGGTGTGTGAGTCCGTGCAAGTGTCTGCAGATGCTGGGAGAGAGGATCAGGTGAGGACCCTCCAGTTCCTGGGCTCCTTTCCGCATCTAGGGAGCAGTGGGCGCCGGGTGGGGGGCCTGTCTTCTGCGCTGGGTGTCTGACTAGGTGCGCGTTCCTTTACGCGCGGAATCCAGACAGCGCTAAGCGGCGCTCACCGGCGTGATGGCGCTCAGTCTCTGGAGACGCCACCCGCCACCCGGGGGCTTCATCCTGAGGCTCGCTGAAGAACTTCAGCGGCTGGGAGGCCCGCGGCCCCAGCCTCTCCCGCTCCATCCTTCCACCCAATGTTGGAAAAAGCCCTCTGCGCCTCTGCGCGTGTGCAGGGAACTGCTGTAGCCCCCACTTGGGGAAAAGGAGGCAGAGGAGAGAGAGAAGAATTTAAAAACCAATTGTTTAACATTTTTATCGTTGTCATTTGAACTTCTTTGGACCTAAAAACAGGTTTACTTTGGAACACTAGTTTACAACTTACTGCTTATTGATTGATTGGTTGGTTTATGTTACGGCAAAGCCACTATTTAATAAAAAAGGAAATACAGTAAGATTGAAAGATGGAAAGTGGACATTGGAAAAATACGTGGGAGGTGGAATTCTGTCCCCTCTCCTATTCTTGCAAAAAACTATCAAGCCAAAAAACTCAGGAGAATTTCTTCCCATCTCCAACTCTTAGCTCCACGGTCCATATCAGCTGAGAGCCACTTGTCAATTATCTAGTTAAGCAGGATCCCTCCTTCTGCTGGACTTCCCAAATAAAAGTAACCACCTAAGAAAAGGCTTATATCCACATATGGATTTTCATATTTCTGCCCTAGGATAAAATAAGGCCCACCCAACGGTGCCTGGAATGTCTCCACCAGAGGTGTTTATTTCACAAAAGGAGAAAGGTTCCCACCACTAGAGCCCCCACTTCAGCCTCCTGGGGGATGATTCCATGGCTAGACACTGACTTCTGCCCCCCTAACCCTGGCAAATTTTAATCAAAGTCCAGGCAGAAAGTAGAGGAATCTGTATGCCACTTGCCCATCTGACCACTCAAGGCCAGGATTCCAGTCCCATCTACCTCTGACCATTGGAAAATTCCTTCCTGTGGCCAGGCTGAAATTGGCTCCTTGAACATCTCCTAGGACTGCTGTTGGTCAAGAAGGCTAGAGGGCCAACTGGTCCTTTACTGGATCCTTGACTGTCATTTATGCTTTTCTACAACATACCACCCTGGTCAGGGCTCCAGAAATTCTAAAGGGTTCATTGAAATAAAACTACAGTTAGAGATTAAGCAACATTGTAAATCAACTATACTTCAATAAAAATAAAATAAAATGTAAAAAAACCCCACAAAACCCCTACAGCTGATTTTTGTTAATATAGCATCAGGCCTCCAACTGTCTTAAGAAAACCAGTTTTTAAAGGCCAGAGTCTTCCTTCTCCAAAAATCAGAAAAAGCCCCCTTCGAATACTTGATCTCTTTCAAGTGGAGATAGAACCAATACTGTAACCACAAGATGTTGAAGACCCACTGGTTGCATAGTGGGGCCAGGATGGCATCATGACATGCCATCCCAATTTTATGAACTGCTTCAAGCTTCTTTCTGTGTTTCTAAGTAACACGCCTTGTTTATCAATGCTAAAAGCTATACTGCTCAGCCTTGCTGTAATACTGTAGTGGAAAACTAGAGACACGTGTATGCCATATACTATATGATGAGTTCAGTTCAGTCGCTCAGTTGTGTCCGACTCTTTGCAACCCCGTGAATCACAGCACGCCAGGCCTCCCTGTCCATCACCAACTCCCAGAGTTCACTCAGACTCACGCCCATCGAGTCAGTGATGTCATCCAGCCATCTCACCCTCTGTCGTCCCCTTCTTCTCCTGCCCCCAATCCCTCCCAGCATCAGAGCCTTTTCCAATGAGTCAACTGTTCGCATGAGGTGGCCAAAGTACTGGAGTTTCAGCTTTAGCATCATTCCTTCCAAAGAAATCCCAGGGCTGATCTCCTTCAGAATAGACTGGTTGGATCTCCTTGCAGTCCAAGGGACTCTCAAGAGTCTTCTCCAACACCACAGTTCAGAAGCATCAATTCTTCGGCGCTCAGCCTTCTTCACAGTCCAACTCTCACATCCATACATGACCACAGGAAAAACCATAGCCTTGACTAGATGGACCTTAGTTGGCAAAGTAATGTCTCTGCTTTTGAATATGCTATCTAGGTTGGTCAAAACTTTTCTTCCAAGGAGTAAGCGTCTTTTACTCCCCAAAAGATCTATTGAAGTCCTATCCCTGGTACCTGTGAATGTGACCTTATTTGGAAATAGGGTCTTTGGAGATATAATCAAGTTAAGATGAGGTCATCAAGGTAGGCCCTAATCCTATATGACCATGAAAGAGCCACGGACCACACTTAAAAACTGCTGATCTGAGCCTGTCTGTCCCCTGGCTCTAAGCAGTGGAGGTGTGGCCTAGCATGTGACTTTAGCGAAGGAACATGATGGGTGTCTGCTGCAGGCTTCAAAACAAGGGACTCCAGGGAGCCAAATTCCAGCTGAAGCTAGTGACCACGAGGGCACTATGAAGCCTCTTCTCCGGTCCACCAGCTGTGGACTTCTTGTCATGTGACTGGGATAGTTCCTAGTCATCTCCAGATGGATGTTCTGTTGCTGGAAGTTAAAATAAGCTCAGTAACATGCCCAGTATCTAGTTCTAGCGTTTTTCTTTGGGGCAGAGCATCATTGTTCTTTATCTTCTTCCAGGGCGAGTGAGGGAGGGTCCACCCTGCCCATCCATGCACCCTCATCATATTTTGCTTAATTGCATCACCTGACCCTCATGAAACAATTGTCTGCCCCTGACCCTTGTCTGATCCCTCCCTGACCTTCACCCAGTCCTGACCTGACCTTGATCTGGCCCTCACCTGATCCCCTCGCACCTTCACCCCCACTGCAGTTTCACTTCAGGGTTGATGGTGCCACCCACACTTCTGACATCTTCCCTCCCTGAAGAGCTGCGCTCCCTGGCCTGCCCTGGCCACAGTGCTCAGGGGGCTGCCCATAGGCTCAGCTCTGTGTTTTGCTTGTCTCCGACGCTTTGCTGGGAACACCAATGTATTTCCTGAGCACTTGATGCCACTTCAGCCCTTTGCTTCACGCACACTTGCTCCTTCCCACAAGATCAGTGTCCACAGTGACATCTCCTCCCAGGAACCCTCCCTCCACCTTCCTGACCTGCACTGGGGCTCATCTTGTCTAATTAAAACATCCGTTTGCATGTCCATCATCTCCACAAACAGCACCAACTATCCACAGTACAGGGAAAAGGCCAAGCAATTTCCAGAGAACTGCTCAAGAGTCACTGATTCTCCTGGGAATGAACTTTGACTCACTATCCACACTGACTTGGCACAACACAGGAAAGTGGGAGAGTCTTATTTTCCTGCCTGGCAGCTAAGTTTTCATCACCCTATAGGGCATTAATCAGCTTTGTGTCTAACTGAATGTTCCTGTTTTGGCATTCCTTCTCCCACCAACCACTTAAGTTGGGGATTTGAAAATGTGATTATACCTAGGGGAGCGGGCAGCTTCCTGACACAACATGAGGCCCCAAATGCTGAGTGAGTGAGTTGAAAACAGCATTTTCCCTGTCTCCCGGTCCATAGGAACGGGACAGTGGGGTCTTTCAGATGCTGGCTGCCCCAAGCCCGGTCAGGGGACGCTCTCACCCTTTCCTGGGGTCCCATCTATAGCACCTGTCACTGTGTCGTGGACTGTGTGTAGGGACCGAGCTTGTGTTCCTCTCTAAGGAGGCACTCCACATCTCAGAAACACTAGGGGCTGCATGAGGACTTGGACTTAAGGCCATGGGGGGCTCTCCCATGGCCTCTGTGCACAGTTCTTGCTCACATGCCATCTTCTCAGTGAGAAGCTCCCTGAGCCAGGCAAGGATGCTGGGGGTAGGAGTATGCGCCTTGGCTACTGAAAGGCTGGAGCTGGTCTTACGCCAATTAGACCCTGAAAGAAGTGGTCCCTACACTCTGACTGCTCTGGGTCATCAGGGTCATGAGATCCAGAGCAGAGATGGGAAAGGCAGACCTAGGACCCAGGGCGGTGGATGCAGAAGCGACCTGCAGCCTGCACCGTCTCCCACCCCATCCACGCCCTCATCCCCGCTGTGTTACTCTGAGCACTGAATCCAAATGAACTGCAGCTGGGAATTAGCGTGCACCCTTGGCTACAGTGAGAAGACCCATCCTCCTGCCCCTGTTCTGGGCACCAGGGAGTGGGGTGTGGGGAAGGTGTGGGAGGGCAGGAGATGGGGGTGGGGAGGCAACATGCACATACTATAGCTCAGATCCTACAAGAGGTAGCCAGCCCAGTGCTCTGCAGAAAGGCCCCCAAAGTGCTTTTCTCCAGGAAATAAGTATGCAGTTTATTGAAAGAGAGCATTTTCAACTTGTGCCAAACCCACCACTTCTTCCCCTCTTGAGTTACAGAAAACATCCCTTCTCAACCCCAGAGCCTGAAGAACATTTCTTTTCAGAGAAAATCTATTTGATTCAGAATGCCAGGGGAAGAAAACAAGCAGCTTCTTTTGTGTGAAAGTTCATCCTCAGCCTTGGGCTTTTAAGTGAAAGCTCCCACACATTTGTGCTTCCTAAGGTTTCAACAAGCCATGTCCAATTTTTGCATTAAAGTCTCCACACATCACACAAAGGCATTTAGGAAATATATTTAGAGATGTCAGAGAGATTGTTTCAAAAACTCAGCAGATGGCAGACCCTAAACTTCAGAAGTGTTTGGTAGGACATATCTGCTTTTACAAGCAAACTTGCCTTTTTATGGTACTCAAGATGATGAAATAGTTGCAAGAAAAGTTAAACATTTTTAAAGATCTTGAGAAGTCCCTGGTCTAGTGATTAGGACACATTGTTCTCACTGCTGAGGTCATGGGATGGATCTCTGGTCCAGGAACTAAGATCTTGCATGCCCTGGGGCCAAAAAACCAAAACCATAAAACAAAGCAATATTGTAACAAATTTAAAAGAGTTTAAAAAATCCAGAGTGTCCAGGCCTGTGGCTGCTGGACAGTAAAGGTGTCTCAGAGTGTCTGTGATTGGCCCACATTAATCTCACGGCAACCTTGAGAAGTGGGGGTGTCATTCCTGCTGACACCAGGGAAACAGGGGCTCAGAGAAACCTTCAAGGCCTGAGGTCCTGCCTGGGTCTTTCATGGCTGGAGCTGATCAGTGTGGCAGCAGAGACCTGGTTTTGTCTGGTTTTCCTTTTTTAAGTGTGCTAAATTATACATAACATGCAATTTATTATACCATCTTACCCATTTTTCAGTTAGAAATTCAGTGGCATTAAGCAGAAATTCAGTTAGAATTCAGTGGCATTAAGCACATTGACATTGTTATGCAACCATCACCACCATCCATCTAAAATTTCGTCATCTTGTAAAACAGAAGCTCTGTCATCATTAAGCAATATCTCCCCATTCTGTTCTCCCCAGGCCCAGGCACCCATCAATCTATTTTCTGCCTCTGAGAATTTGACCACTCTAGGGATTGCATATGGAATCATACAGTATTTATCCTTTGTCGTTTTGTGACTAAATTATTACACTTAGGGTGTCTTCAATGTTCATACATGTTGTCGCATGTGTTAGAATTTCCTTCCTCTTTAAAGCTGAATAATATTCCATTGTACGGATAGACCACATTTTGTTCATCCGGTCCTCAGCTGATGATATTTGGGTTGCTTCCACCTTTTGGCTGTTGTAAATAATGCCTCTATGAACATTTCTGTACAAATTTCTGTGCAGACGTATTTTTTTTCTTTACAAATATACTTTTATTGATGTAAAAATTCACAAAATATAAAAGTAACCATTTCAAAGTATACAGTTCGGGGACCGTTTACTACATTGACAATGTTATGCAACCAGCACTTCTGCCTAGTTCCAAAACATTTTCATCATTCTGAAAGAGAACTCCCTATCCATTAATCATTCAGGCTCTATTCCCCTTCCCCCTCAATTTTCTTGTCTCTGCGTTGTTGTTTATTTGTTAAGTCGTCTCTGACTCTTACAGGACTCATGTACTGTAGCCCACCAGGCTCCTCTGTCCATGGGACTTCCTAGGCAAGAATACTGGAATCGGTTGCCATTTCCTTTTCCAGGAAAATGTGTTTTTATTTCTTTTAGGTGTATACCTAGGAGTGGGATTGCTGGGCCATGTAGAAACTATCCTGCGTGCTTGAGGAACTGCCAGACAACGGTATAATTTCGGAAGCACTGAAATCATTATGAAGCTTGCACTGCATCTGTGTGGCACTGTGCAGTGGCCTCTGGCCTGGAAGCGGGCCGGCAGAGGAGAGCAGGCATGTCCGCCACCGTCAGGTGATAAACGCAAGGAATCTTTTTATGCCACCTTATGCCATTCGACCATGGAAAAGCATTTCTCAAATTTCTTTCCCCGATGCTCAAATAAAAATAGACCGAGGAACTAAAAAAGGACTAACCATATTTTCCCCAAAGCCAGGCACTTGCACACACCAATTAACTCTTCTTATTTCTTTCCCCTGCTGTCGAGAAGTAAATAGAAACTAACAGCTGAGCACAGATTCACACTGGGTGTATATTTGGTGATGACTCACCAAGAATTCGCAGCCAAGGTGCCAGTTGTTCTTACGCCATGGAAAGAAAACCTATTTTAGACAAAACTGTAACCTCACGGATGCCCCCAGAAAGCACCAGAGCTGTAGAGACAAATCCATATAGTATACGCTTCATGTCAGAGCATCGCTCCACCCACGCACGGCTTGTTCGAAGCCCCGCCCACTGCCATACCCCGCCCACTCGTTGATAGCCTATCCCGCCCACTCAGTCTCCTCCCAGACTCCAACCTCGCCCCTGCCCGGCGCGACTGGCCCTTCCACCGCCTGCCATGCATGCAGGGCCAGCTGTGCTCGGGCCCCCCAAGGCTTGTGTCCCTTTCTGGCCGCCTCTGAGCCAGGCTTCTTCTGCACTGCCCCTCTTGTCTTCCACAAGACAAGCCCGTTGTCATCATTCTTAGGACTGTTAACGTCAAGCCTACCTGGTGGAAGCATGGGGGGGACACCTGGCTCCCCTCTGGCCCCTCCAGGCAGCCAGTCCTGGCTCTCTGGCCCAGAGCTGCCCCCAGCTCCTACACTCCAACTCGGTGTTTGGAAGACGTGGAAACCCCTCCTCCGTTGTCAAGGAGAGAAGATTCAGATGATAAATAAATTGGGGCATTTCCCTGGTGGTGCAGTGGATAAGAATCAGCCTGGCGGTGCAGGGGACACAAGTCCCTGGTCCAGAAAGATTCCACGTGCTGCGGAGCAACTAAGCCTATGCAGGCAGCTTCTGAGCCCTCATGCCACAACTGCTGAAGCTCAAGTGTCCTAGGGCCTGTGAGCTGCAACTACTGAGTCTGCGTGCTGCAATTACTGAAGTCCACGTGCACTAGAGCTGCACACCTCAACTACTGAGCCCACGTGCTGTAACTACTGTGCCTAGAGCCTGTGCTCTGCAACAAGAGAAGCCACTGCAATGAGAAGTCTGAGTGTCACACTGAAGAGTAACCCCTGCTCGCCACAACTAGAGAAAGCTGGTACGCAACAAGGAAGACCCACTGCAACCAAAAATAAAAATACATTATAAAAGAAAAGAAAGAAAGAAATTGGGGGTCAGGGTGGAAGCTCTTGAAATATAAGCCAGTTTGTCCTTTACAGTAATTCTGAAGTTATGCCAGCGGGAGCAATACAGTTCTCCAGTCGCAAGTAAGCCCTGCCTGGGGAGGAGGGGAAGCTCCTGGCGTCCACCTTCCCTGGACAACAGCTCCCATCCCTGTCCTGCCTGCCCCTGCCCCCAGGTCCATGGCTGAGCCCCAGAGGGAAGGTCTCTGTGGCTCTCTGGTGGAGGCTTCTGTGTGGAGGTTGACAAGGGCACTGGGGGACTGCAGGAAGGGAGCTGGACACCAGGAAGGAGGTGGGTGTGGGTGTGAGAGCAGGGACGCGCTCATTCCCTGGTTGGAAAGGAGTCATCCGAGGGTGCTCTCCCTGACTGTGCTCTTTCAGTTAGGACTGTGCTGAGATGGACAAAGCAGGATGCCCTCAGAGGAGAGGACCCCCAGTCCCTGCACCAAGGCCCCATGGGCTATGGAAGCCTTGAGGTGGACAGTAGGCCCCCGCAGGGCAAGTGCAAGCTGGAGGACAGGGAGGGCTCCTGCTAATGCATACCCTTGAAGCCCCCCTGAGGCCTGATCACTCTCTTGCAAGTGGGTGGTGCAGAAGGATCAGTGGTGTCTGGTCCCTGTATTGTCTCCAGTTCAGAGACCCTTCTGGGGAGTGGGTTTGTGGACTTTGAGGTCGGAAGGAGTCAAAGACTTGCCTGAGGTGAAATCCTGACTCTATTTTCCCAGCTGTGTGAACTTGGGTGAACAATCACTTACTTAGTGGGCTTCAGTTTCCCTGCTTCTTCTTTTTCTCTTTTGTTTTTTTTTCGCCTTGCCAGCTGGCTTGTGGGATCTTAGTTCCTCCACCAGGGACTGAACCCAGGCCCTCAGCAGAGAAAGTGCAGAGTTTTAACCACTGGACCGCCAGGGAATTCCCCTTCCCTGCTTGTGAGAAATCTATGATCCTCACACTGGGCAAGTGTTTGGGGCAAATGACTGGTATACAGCAAGCGCCTAGGTGTGTCATCAGCTGAATCCCTGTGGAGTGTTGATGGGGCCTCCATTGGGTACCCTTCATGCTCCTGCACACTCTGGTCCACTATGGTTTTAACTTTTATACAGCAGCAGCTCACCCAACTCATTCTGTGTCAGTGCCTCACAGGCCTCTCAGGGAGAGGTGAGGTAGAAATACGTTGCCACCAGTCACCCCCACCATGCCAGCCACCTCTGCCACACCAATGCCAGCGGCCCCTGGCTCCGCAGCAGGTGCCTGGGATGGGAAGAGTGAGGTTGGGGCTTGCCATTGAGACAGGACAGTTGGATTGGGTATGCCCATGCCCATGTACACAAGCACAAGGCAGGTCTCAGAGGAGCAGACAGAGTCCCAGAGAGGGGGAGGCTGGAGCCCTCCTCTGGAGGACAGCCTCAGGGCACAGAGAAGAGAGTGCCATCTGAAGGAGTCGCACTGACTCTGCTCTTTCATTTGGGACTGTGCTGAGAATGAGAAGAGGGAGAAGCTGGAGAGAAGGAACACCGAGAAACTGCAAGGGCAGGATGTCACAAAGCAGGATGTTTGACTCAAAGCCAAGAGTATCTGGAAATGTATGGAAGGGTTGGATTAGCAAGGCCATGGTCCCATCTTCCACCAAGAGCAATCACGGGACATTTTCTCAAGGATGAATAAGCGCATACAAATGATTAGTCTTATATCTAATGTGTAATTAATATTTCTGCTTTAAATATCAACATGAATTTTTAAAATAACATAGGCTTAAAAAGCACACGGTGAATTTACATTTTTATATTTGATTCAAGAAAATTAGACTCAGTAGATACAATGGCCCTGGGAGAGCCTTTGTACCAGTAGGTGCATAGTCAGCAAAATCATGTGGACCAAAAAAGAAAGAAAAAAATGGACTGAAGGGTTAAATTGATGTGATGACAATAATTTCATTCAAATGAAAATTGAAAAATAAAATGGTTTATAAAAATAAACCATTTCAATGAGGTCAGAAATTAAATGGACTTGATAAAACTCACTCTTGAAAGTAATTTCTCAGCAAAATCTCAATTAGTGGTGGCGTAATTCTGATGAAAACTTTCCTGTTCATGGCATGAAGTTAAAGTGACTTAGACCAAGATAAAGACAAGTTGTAACAGGCCTTGACCCTGCACGCTGCTGTGTTACCTTGGGCAGAAGTGATTCAGGTACTCCATAACCTTTACAAAATTTTTGCAATTCTCCTCACTATCCTCTGAAGTGTCAGTTCACCTGCTACCATTTGTAGATTTTCATCTGCTCATTTTTGCTTTTTTAAATTGTGAAATACGGAACTTCCCTGGTGGTCCAGTGGCTAAGATCCTGAGCTCCCAGTGCTGGGGGCCTGCAGTCAATCCTTGGTCAGAGAACTAGATCCCACATGCTGCAACTAAGTGTTTGCATGCTGTAACTAAGACTCAGTGCAGTCAAATATTAATGCCTGTGGGTGTGCTAAGTCGCTTCAGTTGTGTCTGACTCTTTGAAACCTTATGGGCTGTAGCCTACCAGACTCCTCTGTCCAAGGGATTCTCCAATCAAGAATACTGGAGTGGATTGTATGCCCTCCTCCAGAGGATCTTCCTGACTCAGGGATCAAACCTTTTCTGCCTCTTTGTCTCCTGCATAGGCAGGTGGGTTCTTTACCACTAGTGCCACCTGGGAAGCCCCAAATATTAATAACTAAATATAAATAAATATTTTTTCAATTGTGAAGTACTATATGTATATGGAAAAGTGCATGAAAACACACATGTGTACCACTTAATAAATAATAAATACTTGAATTGTAAATCACCCCCACAGGTCAAGAAATACAGCATGGCTGGTGTGCCAGAGACTCTGCACATACCTCCTGAATACAACACCCTCCCTCCTGCATGACTGCAACCGCTGTCTCGGAGTTGGGCTCCCTCAGGAACAGATAAGGTACAAGTGCAAATAGCTTACATGAGGGTGACCCTGGGAAGCATTCATGGGGGTGGGAAAGTGAAGCAGGAGGTCAGAAAAGAATGTTAAGTTGACCAGAATGCATCCCTCTGGGGAACTTTAGCAGTGGGGCAGACTCAGAGATAGCTGCTCCTGGGGGCACTGGACTGGGCCAACATCAAGGGTAGAGAAAACCTTGCACAGTCCCAAGAGCCGGATCCTGGAATCCTTGGGCTGGTGAATGTCAGTGAATATAGAAGGCGTATGCATGAGGTACCAACACCACCTGTTCCAACCACTGTCCTGACTTTTGTGAAAGACTATGGTGTTATTGGGGACTTCCCTGATGGCTCAGATGGTAAAGAATCTGCCAGCAGTGTAGGAGACATAAACTTCATCAAATATATACAGTCCAGATCTGCATGTACAGGCAAGCACCAGGTCTTGTGTATGTGACTATGCCTTCAACTTCTAACAGAAGTCAAAAGCTTTCTGAAAGACTGTCTTCCAGATTATAGTCCTCAGGTCGGCTCAATTAGAATTCTCTGTTTCCTCTTTAAATTGACTATTGATTAATTTTTTGTTGCTGTTGACAAACCAAAAAGAGCTTTTAGAGATAAAAACATAATATTAAAAATTTAAAGCCTAATGAACAGGTTCAACAGATTAGAACCATGATCCCTTGCAGAATTAAGAAAGAAAAATTAATCTTCCAAAGAGTTACATTACTGGGATCAGAAGTAGAAAAAACAGAGATATTTACAGTCAGGTTAGCATTTCCAGCTTTGAGGAGGTCTGGTTAATGTATGGGCTTTCCAGGTGGCGCAGAGGCACAGTATCTGCCTGCCAGTGGAGGAGCTGCAGGAGACATGGGTTCGATCCCTGGATTGGAAAGATACCCTGGAGGAGAGCATTGTAACCCACTCTAGTACTTTTGCCTGGGAAATCCCATGAACAGAAGAGCCTGGCAGGCTACAGTCCAGGGGGTCACAAACAGTTGACATGACTGAGCATGCACAGTTAATGTATTAACATAATGCAGATGTACATTACGGAGGACCCAGTATGGGCAGGAAGTATGTTATGCCTCAATTTTCTTGTTTTGCCTTAAAACATATATTTTACTTCCTTGGGTTCTTTAATAGAATCTGAGATTGGGCACTTAACAGAAATGCATTTTTAAAAATTATTTATTTAAAATTTAAAAATTAATTTATTTATTTTTGGTTGTGCCTGGTCTTTGTTGCTGCTAGTGGGCTTTCTCTAGTTTCAGTAAACAGCCTATGTTGCGGTGCATAGGCTTCTCATAGTGGAAATTTCTCTTATTTCAGAGCACAGGCTTTAGGCACTCGGGCTTCAGTGGTTGCGGCATGCAAACTCAGTACTTGTGACTCTGGGCTCAGTAGCTGTGACTCACAGGCTGTGGAGCACAGGCTCAGTAGCTCAGGTGCCTGGCTTTAGTTGCCTACAGCATGTGAAATCTTCCCGGGCCAGGGATTGAACCTGTGTCCCCTGCATTGGCAGGTGGATTTTTAACCACTGTACCACCAGAGAAGTCCAGAAATGTATTTTCTAATAGTTCTGGAGGCTGGATATCAGGGTGCCAGCAGCCCTGGTTCAGGGTAGAGCTCCCCGGTGTATGTATGAAGAGAGATTAGGGGCAAATGTTCCTTGTTATCTTGGCATCTCTCCAGTGCTTTGTATACGTATTGAATCTGTCTGAATCAGCATTTCTAGTTATTTTTAGCAGGAATGTTGGTCTGAACTATATGCTTTTTCCTTAATTCTTTAAACTTCAGAACCTCAATTATTATTCATTCTTCCATTGTTTTAGCACATTCTCAGTGAATTCCCACAACATGACTGGCATTGGTGCATCATGCTAAGTAAGCACTGGGAAACAATGGGGAAGGTGATGGTCAATTTTATGTGTCAGTTCGGCTGGGGCACGGTGCTCAGATATTTGATGTCAAACATTATTCTGGATGCTTCTGTGAGGGTGTTTTTTAGATGAGATTAACATTTAAACCAGTGGACTTTGAGTGACGCCAGTTACCCACTCCAGGGTGGGTGGACCACGTCCACTCAGCTGAAGGCCTACTGAGAACACTGACCTCCCGTGAGGGAGAAGGAATTCTGCCAATAGGACTCTGCCCTCGGCCTCCAGCCTGCTGGTCTACTCTGCAGATTTTGATCTTGGCTCTGCACAATTAAGGATGTCCCTGTAGCTCAGACGGTAAGAATCTGCTTGCAGTGCAGGAGATGCAGGTTTGATCCCTGGGTCAGGGAGATCCTCTGGAGGAGGGAATGGTTACCCACTCCAGTATTCTTCTGGAGAATCCCATGGACAGAGGAGCCTGGAGTCTGTGGGGTCACAGAGTCGGACACAACTGAGCAACTTACACTACACTACTGCTACCTCCACAGTTGTGTGAGCCCTGTTAACCTAAAAAAGAAAACTTCTTGTTGGTATACGAGCAAAATGGGTTTATTCAGGAACAGCAAAGCACTGCAATTTGAAAAAGAAAAAAGAAAAAGCTGCAGACAAAGCCAACAAACGAAGGAGAGGAATGTTATTTTATAGACAGAATGGAGGAAGCTGGAGGGGTTGTTTTGAACAAAAGTCAACTCACTCCAGTATCCTTGCCTGGAAAATTCCATGGATGAAGGAGCCTGGCAGGCTATAGTCCATGGGGTCAAAAAGAGTCAGACACGACTGAGCAACTTCACCACTGAAGAAAGTGAGTTGAGAGTAATCACTGGTTTTCATTGGCTAAGTAGACTGGGTAATTAATTTCTTGTAGGAGATACAAGGAGAAGGCAATGGCATCCCACTCCAGTACTCTTGCTTGGAAAATCTCATGGACAGAGGAGCCTGGTGGGCTGCAGTCCATGGGGTCAAGAAGAGTCGGACACGACTGAGCAACTTCACTTTCATGCATTGGAGAAGGAAATGGCAACCCACTCCAGTGTTCTTGCCTGGAGAATCCCAGGGACGGGGAGCCTGGTGGGCTGCCATCTATGGGATCGCACAGAGTCGGACACGACTGAAGTGACTTAGCAGCAGCAGCAGCAGCAGCAGCAGCAGGAGATAAAAAGAATACCTTTCCTGATAAGGTGTGTAATTGAGGATTCTTTCCTGTTGAGGATTCTTCTTGTTGGGGTCTGTAATTGACAGTTTTTCCTGTTCTTGACCCTGAGTGGCCCCAAGGCAATGGCACTTGCTGACTCATCTTTACCTTCAGGCTGGCTCTGGGTGGATGTGTGAGAGCTCTCCCTTTTGGCCTTCTCACTCCATTTTAAACAAGCTTCCCTTTATTAATCCTCACAGCCAGTCCTTAAAATAAACCTCCCTCTGTATATATACACACCTTGTTGATTTGATTTCTCTGAAGATTGCTGATTGACACATGGATCTGTAGACAAAGGATGCCACCTGCCATACCAGTAAACAAAAGATGTTGAGGCCATCAAGCCCTTAGCCACTAAAGCCAGCCCTCTCCCCCCAACTGTGTACCCTGAGGAGATTCAGGATGGAGAACACAGAATCAGTTCAGTTCAGTAGCTCAGTTGTGTCCAACTCTTTGCAACCCCATGAATCACAGCACGCCAGGCCTCCCTATCCATCACCAACTCCCGGAGTTCACTCAGACTCATGCCCATCGAGTCAGTGATGTCATCCAGCCATCTCATCCTCTGTCGTCCCCTTTTCCTCCTGCCCCCAATCCCTCCCAGCATCAGAGTCTTTTCCAATGAGTCAACTCTTGGCATGAGGTGGCCAAAGAACTGGAGTTTTAGCTTCAGCATCATTCCCTCCAAAGAACACCCAGGGCTGATCTCCTTTAGAATGGACTGGTTGGATCTCCTTGCAGTCCAAGGGACTCTCAAGAGTCTTCTCCAACACCACAGTCAAAAGCATCAATTCTTCAGCGCTCAGCCTTCTTCACAGTCCAACTCTCACATCCATACATGACCACAGGAAAAACCATAGCCTTGACTAGACAGACCTTTGTTGGCCAAATAATGTCTCTGCTTTTGAATATACTATCTAGGTTGGTCATAACTTTCCTTCCAAGGAGTAAATGTCTTTTTAATTTCATGGCTGCAGTCACCATCTAGGGTGTATGTATCAAAGGAATGGTTTCACTAAGCTCAGACTGTTGCATCTTCCTATACATAGAAAAGGACTTCCTCAATGGCTCAGCAGGTCAAGACTCTGCCTGCAATGCACAGGTTCGCTCGCTGGGTCAGAAAGATCCCCTCGAGAGGGGAATGGCAACCAATCCAGTATTTCTTACCTGAAAAATCCCATGGACAGAGGAGTCTGACAGGCTCCAGTTCAAAGGGTAGAAAAGAGTCAGACATGACTGAGCCAATAAGCACACACACACACACACACACACAAAATAGCACCAGATTCATTTACTTGAGCTGTCTGGTTTACTTTAATTAGCAGTAGTCTTTCGATGTTTGACTACTTTTCTTTTTTTTTTTTTTTTTTTGGTAGGGGTTGTTTTGTTTTTTTGCAAAAACTTCTATACATCCCTGCCCTTTCCTTCCCTCTTCTGAATAGTCCCTCATAACCACCTGAGAGGCTATCTTCCCAGCTTAAGTCCTTAGTAATGTCTCCAATAAAACATACTTCTCAACTTTTAGGCTGTGTTTGTTTGTTTGTTTCAGTCGACAGAATAAAGACTTTATTCAGTCCTCAACACTCAAATCATTAAAATCTAGTTAGGAGACTGAAGATAATTGGACATGTGGGTACTGTGTCGCTTCAGTCACGTCCCACTCTTTGTGCCCCCATGGACTGTAACCCGCCAGGCTCCTCCGTCCATGGGATTCTTCAGGCAAGAATATTGGAGGGGGTTGCTATGCCCTTTTCCAAGGGATCTTCCAGACCCAGGGACCGAACTCGTGTCTCTTAGGTCTCCTGCATTGGCAGGGGGGTTCTTTACCACTAGCGCCACCTGGGAAGCCCTACTGGATAACCACCTGCAAACACGACAGCATCCCGCAGGGTGTTACAGAAGCGTCCAGGTCGAGAGTCTCTGGGAGGGGTGATGCTCAGCCTGGAGCCGGTGGAGGTGATGAGGGGCCGGAGCAGGACGCAGTGTCACGGGCAGGTCACAGGTCAGGTCAGGGGAAAGGTCTGGGCGAGGCCCCTGTCAGGGAGAGTCACCAGGGTCTCGGGCTGCGGGGCCACTACGCGGCCGCGCCCCGACCTCACGTCGCCCCGCCCCTCCAGCCCCGCGCGCTCCGGCCGGTCCCGCCCCTCCACCAATCCCCGCGCGCCGCTGTGGCGCGCGGCGCCTGCGTGCGGCCTGAGGCGGGGCGGCGGCCCAGGCGCGGGGAGCATGGAGGAGCTCCTGAGGCGGGAGCTGGGCTGCGGCTCCGTCAAGGCCACGGGTCACTCGGGTGGCGGGTGCATTAGCCAGGGCCAGAGCTACGACACGGACAAAGGGCGAGTGTTTGTGAAAGTGAACCCCAAGCCAGAGGTCAGGGTCGCCGCGGGGGCGGGGGGCGGGGCGGGCCGAGGGTCTGTGTTCCCAGGCCCGCGTCCGGGCTCCGGGTGGGGGCCGGCCTGGAGTTGGGGGTCCGTGTCCGGGCCTGGGCCTTTGGCCGAGGAGGCGCTCGGTGACCCGTGTCGTCGGGCCGGCTTGGACTTTTCGGCCCCCGCGGCTCAGCTCCGCGGCCTCTCGAACCCTCGGGAGGTCGGTCTGCGGGTCCAGGCCGGTCCGGCGCAAGCCTCTGCCGCCACTGGGACGCAGTGGATGGTTTTCCTGCGCGACCCAGGTGGACGCTGCCTTGAAGGTCCATCGTTTGGGGAATTTTGAATAAGGGCAGGTAACAGGAACCCCTGTCTTGGGGTTTATTTGAACTTGCAGAGATCAAAACCCTTCCTGAGTATTGGCAGTAATGTAGCCCTGGCTTTCGTCCTCAGGGCTACTGTAACACTCCCGCACTCTGGGCCGCTTTAAACCCGAACATGTGCTTTTTGGGATCTGGTCTTGGAGGCTGGACGTCCAAGAACGTGGTGAGGCCTCCTTTCCTGGTGTGGAGGCCACTTCTCCCTGTGACCCCGTGTGGCAGAAGGCCCAGGAGAGCTCTCCGGGATCTCTTACAGGGCCTCCAATCTTCCCATGAGGGCTCCACCCTTGTGGCCTGGTCACTTCCCAAGGCACCGCCTCCTAACACCATTGTATTGGGGGTTAGGTTTCAACCTATGAATTTTCCGGGGCCACATTCAGTCCCTAGGGCCACCCTTCCATTCTATTTGGATCTGAACGTTTTCTCAAGCGTTCCCATATATAAAATAGGTGAGCCTCCTGCTGAAGTTGACTTACCCTGGGATGTCCCTTCTTTGCGCACTTTGGGTGGGTCGTGCCTGTAGTGTTAGCTGGGAGGTACCGGATGGCTCTAGTAGGCAGGGAGCAGGACTGGCAATACCTTGGTTCAAATAGGGCTGAAGGCAGTGACCCGAGTATCGGGTCCTGTGTGTTGCACACCCTCAGCGCTTCTATCTTTTCCTTGGAGAATCCCACCCTACATAGTGTGGGATGATCTCTTTCTGGATTGATGCTGTTCTCTCAAGACCAACTTTCAACTCTTTGTTCTACAGAGATCGGCTCCATATCATCCTGTACATCCCTTCTATGGGAATTTGGCAAATAACGGTCTTTGAAGTTGCTCTTTTCCATTGGTTTCCCCCAGGCAGTACTAATTAGTAGAGGTGTCCTTCCTTCCTTTCTATCACAGGCCTTCTCAGAGTTCTTTTTCTATTATGTGGCTCCATCCTTTTCATGTCTGTATTTTCATTGTCATTAGCATTTGTAATAATTCAAAACTTGGTATGGATTACAGGAAAGCAAATGTTTTCCAGCGATTAAAGTGGAACCACTGAGCAGTGCTTTTTAAACGTTGTCTTTCTGCTACTGTTTCTTCCAGTTTTTTATTTTGTCATCAGGGTCTGTATTTTTGCTAGTCTTCACATAAGTTCATTCTAATCCTTTGGTAGATAGTTGCAAACAGGTCTCTTTCCAGTTTGCTTGGATAGATACTTGTGTGAGTTATGCACATGTACCGGCTATAGCAGAAACATTTGCTGATTGTATGGAAAATAGGACTCTCTTTATGCTTTGTTTTTTAGGAGGTGAAAATGTCTTCTGGACTTCTAAGAGAAGACTACATGGCTGCTCTTCTGTTTTCCTTCTCACTCTCTGCTCGAATGACCTGGTCTAGGTTTTTCCTCTTCATTATGCTTATGTGTCCTTTGCATGCTTGTATATTTGGTTTTCTCTCATGTTCCTCTCCTAAGTCCTGGACCTTTTGTAACTCTGCACCCCAGCGATGCTTACTTTGCCCTGGTCCCACTCTGGAGGAGTGGTCTTAGGGTTAGACATTTAGGACTGTGTGGTAGTAGACACTTCTGTGAGGGAACCTTGCCTCTAGCTGGGTTCACAGACCCTTCTTCACCTCTCCTTGCATTTTTTTTTTAATTAAAAATTTTTAAAAATTCAATTCCTTACTTTATGCTGCACAGCAGTGCTTTAGTGCAAAGTACATCCTGGGCCCGAGTGTGTTCCTTCATCTTCAGAGAATGCTATGATAATTCTCCTTAAGACACGGTTCTTATCTTACTTCTCAGCAACCTTAGCTCCCCAAGGTGGTATAGTAATAATTTGTAAAGTGTTTAGAATGGACTGTGTTAACTGTTAGCTGCTAACTCGGTTAATTACAGCAGCAAACCTATGAAATTGGTACCGTTATTAACTCCATTTTACAGATGAGGAAACCAAGGTCACAGAATTAGTAACTGTGAGGGATAGAAGTAGAATATCCTGGGTCACTGTTTGTAGTGAACCTAAACTGGAAGCCTAGCATCCTTCATTGGACAAACACATTTTAGAACCTTTGCTCTACAGAACAATTACAATAAACTCTATTGATGAACCAGCATTACAAATGCAGCGTGAAATGAAGAGGCCTGACTGCCTCTGTGTAGATGACAAAGCAGATCAACAGATGCACTGGTAGGGCGGTGGTGTCTGGGTGGAGAGGTGCCAGGCGCCCGTCATGTGGATGTGCTGACTTTGGGAGAATTAGAGTTGGATGCTTTTGAGTTTGCAGTTTTCTTCATACATGTCTGTAGAAATTTTACTCTTAAAAAAAAAAGAATAAAGAAGAGAAATTACCTAGCCTGGTAAGTTAGGGAAAATTTCTCTGAGAAATAAAAATTTTTAAGTTGAAATGTGAAGCATGACAAGGAAGGGGCTGACTTAGCAAAAAGAATGGGGAGGGATGTTCCACGCAGCGGTGACATGGCATGTGGAGGTCTCCAGGCTGGAGGTGCCTGGGGATCTCTGAGGAATGAGAGAGGCTGTAATCCAGGAGTAAAATGGGTGTGTGCACCGGCCTAGAAGTGTGGGGGTGGAGAGGCCCAGATGAGGGTGCAGGGGAGTGGGCAGAGCCAGACCCTGTGGGGCTGTCACTCAGGAAGTGGGGTGACAGCTTGGAGTGTGTCCCGGGGTGAGATTTGCCTTCCAAAAGCAGGAGCAAGGACTTTTGAACTAGAAATGGGAAAGGCGATGGTGATGAAGTGGTGTCTGGTGCTAGGAGATGCCATAGGATTTGGTGGTCCACTCAGGTGAGGAGTGTCCCCAGCCTGGTGGCACATGCAGCTGAGGGCCACCTGTGCCTGAGGGCCCAGGGGGACAGGATTATGGTTGAGGTGCTGTGTGAGGATGACCCCTGCACCGTCCACTTGCGCACCAGGCGTAGGTTCCTCCCTCTGGAGAGACGGGGATCAGTGACAGCATATGTGCTCAGTCGTGTCCAACCCTTCGCAACCATAGCTGCTAGGCTCCTCTGTCCATGGGATTCTCCAGGCAAGAATGCTGGAATGGTTTGCCACACCCTTCTCCCGGAGATCTTCATGACCCAGAAATCAAATCTGTCTCCTGCGTTGGCAGGTGCATTCTTTACTACTGTGCCACCTGGGAAGCCCAGTGACAACATAAACATACACAAAAGTGGCAAGCACAATCCCTTTAATTCCTACGCAGCTTCAGAAGGTATAATCTGCTGTACTGAAAAGCGAAAAAGCTGTCCGTTCTGTTGAGTCTGCAGAGAGCCTTGGTTGTGGTGCTGGAGAAAACACGTCCACACAGAACTTTGCTCTCCCTCCCCCTCCCCTCCCTTGTTATTTCTCTGGCAGGCCAGAAGGATGTTTGAAGGCGAGATGGCAAGTTTAATTGCCATCCTAAAGACAGGCACAGTGAAGGTGCCCAAACCCATCAAGGTGCTTGATGCCCCCGGAGGCGGCAGCATGCTGGTGATGGAGCATTTGGACATGCGGCATCTGAGCAGGTGCGTCCTGGCAGCTTCACCGCTGGTGGCTGTGTCCTTCCTCTGAGTGGGAAGCTTGCATTTGGGGGTACAGTTCTGCAGGATGTGATAGAAGAAACCCGTGACCCCACGCATCCCTGGGTCCTGCAGAATGAGCAGCATGTACTCTGAGGGCCAGAGGCAAACAGGAGAGGAATCTTGTGCTGAGATGCTGACAGAGGACTGATGAGATCCTCTGAGGGTGCTCCTGTGAGGTCCTCCATTCCCCCTTGCTTTGCCAGAAGAGATTCTCTTCTCACTGCCTTACCTGCTCCGTGTCGCTTGAGAGCTTTCAATTATAGGTGGGTCCCCATGTGTGCCACATGCTTAGTGGCTGCCTTTTGGTTTCACAGTCACGCTGCAAAGCTTGGCACCCAGCTGGCAGATCTGCATCTAGACAACAAGAGGCTTGGAGAGGCTCTGCAGAAGGAAGCTGGCACAGTGGGTACGGCCGTGGGCCCGAGGGGCACCCCCCAGACAGAGGAAGGCATCTGGCCAGTATAGGGGTGTGGGCAGAGTTGCATTGCTGCTGTGGGTGGGCAGACCTGTGTTGCTGCCACAGGAAAGGAATGTAAACCCAAGGCTGCATATTTGGTGTGCAGTAAACAGTGAATATGACTAGTTTGTTGTCTCAAAAATGCATTTGAAAGACAGGAAATATTTCTGGAACTTGAAACTCCATCATATTATAGTTCTTTTGATCTCTCACTCTCCAGAAGAAAGCCTGTTGAAGTTTCTCTGGCTTACCATACCGTGCCTTTTCTTCTAGGAACAGTCACACATGAGGCTCAGAATGAGAACCCTCACGACTGACCTTTTTAGAGCTTAGTGTGGTGTTGGCACTGAGGGTGTCTTCCAGGATTTTCATCCTTTGACATTGGACAGTTCATGTGTAGCCCAGATGATTTCTCCACCAGGCAAAGTAGCAGGCACAGCAGGAACAGACGACCAAGAACTTATTGTCTTAGGGGAATTCCCTGAAGATCCAGCAGTTAAGACTGTCCCACTACAAGGGGCACAGATTCAATCCTGAATGGAACTAAGATCCCTCATGACATGTGGCCAAAAAATAAAAAATAAATTAGAAAAGACAGCCTCGTTGCCTCCACCCACATGTAGTTCAGGCCTTCAGGATTTGCTTTGAGCTTGGGAAGCTGCAGAGGATGACCATCTACAAGCACAGGGGCTTATCTCCCATAAGAGGCAGATGCTAAAGCGGCCACTGGAAGCCATTCTCTCCTTGTGGGTCATGGGGTGGATTCCCTCCATGTTGGGACACAGGGTGGTTGTTGCTCCTCTGATGCCTCTTCTGGAAAGCAGTGGGTGTCCTGGATCGTTGACTCTGATGAGGTAGGCTCTGTTCTGGGCCCTGATGGTGCGCAGAGGCCGGGACCCTTGTCTGTTTCTGGAAGAGGACCCGAGGTGGAGAAGGGCACGCTGAGGTCAGGCCTCAGAGCTTCTCTGGGCTTCCAGAGCAGGCCCCAAGGGAGCAGGGGGATTGTCATCTCTCTGGTTTCCTTTTGCTTGCAAGGGAGAAGAGATGAGCAGGTGGAGCGGCCCTTCGTGGCCCAGTTCGGGTTTGACGTGGTGACGTGCTGCGGGTACCTCCCCCAGGTGAGTGACACCAGCGCTTTGCCCGTATTTGCCAGTCGCGTCAGCCATTTAGAAACAGCCTCGCTTTTGGTGAAATTTGGTAAAAGGTCTTTGCTCCTTTTTTGTTCCCTTTGCTAATGAAAAGAGGTCGACATGGAGAGTGTCCACCTCACATGCTAGGTCAGCTCAAAGGAGCCAGGAAGGACTAACAGGATGCTAGATACCAAGGGGGCTGAAAATAGAAAGTTAAACAGTGTTTGCTTTTAAATAGGAGAGACTTAAAGGTAGTGTAATGGAAAGGAACTGTAACTTTGCGTTTTATGATTTTGAGGTTGGCTGCCCTGGGGGTTTCAGCCTAGGGAGCCACGCTTGGGCCAAGTGGGTAGGATGGTGGCCATGCCCTCTGAGGAGAAGCAAGCAGCACCCTGGGAGGGCCGCACTGAGTAACCTACAGGGCCTGTCCACTCGGTTCAGATATTGAGGTGTTGTGGGAGGTTGTCCAGGAGCCTGCTGTCCCTGCATGTCCTCCAGACCCCAGGCTGCTGGGTCAGCTCCCCTGCTTCACACCTGTCCCTGTAGTGGCGCCTCTAGGGGTCAGCCCTCTCAACCCTGGCTCTGGCGCCTTCCACTGAGCTCTGCTGTCGCCCACACAGGTGAATGACTGGCAGCAGGACTGGGTCACTTTCTATGCCCGGCAGCGCATTCAGCCCCAGATGGACCTGGTAGAGCAGAGGTCTGGGGACAGGGAGGCCCGTGAGCTCTGGGCTGCTCTGCAGGTGAGTGTCCGTCTCCCTGCACCCTCCCTCTCCGGCCCCGACCTGTGCCTATCATGTCCTGCAGGTGCTGTGGCCAACGCAGCCACCTTGGTCTGGGTCAGGACGGGAGGTGGGTGTGTCTGTACCAACCAAGCACTGGGAGCCATGCTCAAAAAAGCCCATGTGTCCCTCCCACATGGATCAATCACCTTGATGTGTCTGCATTTACCCTGGCAGTTAAAGATCCCCGACCTGTTCCGTGATCTGGACATCGTCCCAGCCCTGCTCCACGGAGACCTCTGGGGAGGAAACGTAGCGGAGGATTCCTCTGGGCCCATCATCTTTGACCCCGCTTCCTTTTATGGCCACTCGGAGTATGAGCTGGCAATAGCCGGCATGTTCGGGGGCTTCAGTAGTGCCTTCTACTCCGCCTACCACAGCAAAATCCCCAAGGCCTCAGGCTTCGAGAAGCGCTTGAAGCTGTATCAGCTCTTCCACTACTTGAACCACTGGAATCACTTTGGATCTGGGTACAGAGGGTCCTCCCTCAGCATCATGAGGAATCTCGTCACCTGAGCTCGGGAGGGAGGCCCAAGTCCTGGTCCCTAGATCCTAACCAGACCCCTGTGGCCGGCCTCTCCTACCCTGGAATAGCTTCAGACCAATTTTCCCAGCCTTGTAAATAATGTGACGTCTCAGGAGAAAGCTTTTATCACCCTAAAGTAGACTTCATAGCTGGTTGCAGCTGCACTAGAAATTGGACTGAACCAAGGGACCAATGGAGGGTGCGCTGCATTTAACCTACAGCTGCCCCAGAGGTAGAGAAGGGAGGTGGCCAGAGTGCCAGGCGCTGCCACCAAGGGCATCTTTCCACCAGTTCCCCGTCTCTGCAGGAGTGACTGGTATCCAGGGTAATGCTTCTTGGTGGTCCAGACTTGATTGTGGACGTGAAGGCGTTGTCCTGGGAGCACCTCCTGATGACCAGTTCCACACCAAATACACTCCCTTTCCTCTCTGTGCTGCCGCTGGACCCGCTCATTTCTATAGCTTGTGAGCTGTCATTCATCGGCATCATAGAAACCAATACTACAGCAGTGGTTTCCCTCCTTCAGTCTCGCAGTGGTGAGAAATGTTCATGCATGCCATTGATGCTAACAAATCCTTTTGCATAAAATTTGAATAAACTTCAAATGGCTTCAGTGATGTGTGAGTCTGTATTTTCCTCATTTACATTCTCTTCTGTTTATTGGAGCTGTTTGCCAGGAAACTCTCGTAATGTGACAATAAATAAGTACAACTGTTGTTTCTTAAAAAAACACTTTTATTTCTTGGCTTTGCTCAGTAAGAGAATAGCTCAGAGCTTCCAGATAAGGGCAGGTATGGCCTGAGGACTTGCTGCTACCAGTTTAACTGCTGTTGTCATCACCTTATGAGATTTGCTTAATGGTAAAGGGAGGTTGAAAGTGACTCTCAAATTGCATTTCAAGGAAGAAGCCATTGGGTGGCCCCTACTAGTTCTGGCTCGGGCCTTGGAGGACACTGGTGTTAGAGGGGACAGTTTCTCATGATGAAGGTCCAAGGGGATACATCCATGTTTGCCCCTCATCTGTTTTTTGTTTCTGGGTCAGGGCTCCTCAGTGGAATTCAGAAGTGGAACTAATGGCTTCAGAGTTTGGTTTTGGGGAGAGGATTGTGACTTTTTCTTTTTTTGGCTGCGTTGAGTCTCAGTTGCAGCACTCAGGATCTTTCATTGTGTGTGCTGGCTTAGTGGCCCCTTGGCAAGTGGGATCTTGGTTCCCCAACCAGAGGTCGAATCCACCTCCCCTGCATTGGAAGGAGGATTCTTAACCACTGGACCATCAGGGAAGTCCCAGTGACCTTTTTTAAAAAGTCATTTTAATTGTTAACTCTTTAAAATTACTATCATTTATTGATATTTCTTCACTGTATTGGCGGCAGTGGCATGAGAAAATACATAAATAAAATTTCTCCATGCACAAAGGCTGTCTGATTGACTGAAACACGGGAAGAATGTGTTTTGGTTGGAGGAAATTCTTCACTATGCTGAGGTTGGCCCAGTAGGGCACCTGCAGTGAAACTTCCAAGCAAGATCGGGTGCCCCAGATCAGGCCCAGCCTGGGCTAGGAGGCATGTTGGGGAGAAACCTGTCCCCTCCAACCCCTCAGTGGCATCCCTGGCTCCCTTTCTCCTCCTGGGGCCCCAGCCCTGAGCTGAAAAGTCCCACCAGGTGGATGGAGAGGGGGCCTGTGCCTGGGTGTCTAGCAGTGAGTTCCCGCCACCCTGCAGTCCCCATGTGTCCCTTTCACTTGAGTGCTAGTTGTCCAGGCTGTGACTTCTAAGAGCTTGTAGTTGTCAAAAGTTTCAAACCTAGTAATTCCTAGACTATTGTTTGCCAGAATTTTAGCGTCTTTACTATGACCTTGATGTGGCTTCCCTGGTGGCTCAGATGGTATAGGATCTGCTTGCATTGCAGGAGACCCAGGTTCAATCCCTGGGTTGGGAAGATCCCCTGGAGAAGGGAATGGCTACCAGTATTCTTATTCTTGCCTGGATAATTCCATGGACGGAGGAGCCTGGTGGGCTACAGTCCGTGAAGTTGCAAAGAGTTGGACACAACTGAGTGACTTTCACTCTGACCTGGAGGAACCTGCTGTCTCCATGGGAGGTTTACCCCACCACCGGGTTTATCATGATGGCATGTGTGCTTCTGTGTTCACACCTGTTACTACACAGACGTGGCTTCCTGGTGGTTTTGGTTCTGGCAGCAGCTAGACTTGAGTCTTCTTCAGAGAGAACATCCTGTGATGGAGACCTTTTGGGAGCTGCAGCCCGGTGCTCCTCCTCTGTGGTCGACTGGGGAGAAGCGGAAGGGTCAGGAGGCAGACGCTGGTGGATGTGTGTTTGTTTAGTTAGAGGATCTTAAAGGAAAGGGCTCCATTTCATGTCCCTCGGTTCACACAAACCATCCAGTGGGTGGAAGCCCCAACGCGTTGTGTGAGTCACTAGTGACGGGGAGGCATTCCTTCTGCTCCAGTGGACTTTGCTGCAGGCCACACTCCACCCTCCAGGTTCTAAGACGGGGAGGCAGCCTGGAGAAGGGACAGGACACTGGGGCCCCCTAACTTGGAGGATGGTGGACCCCTTCCAAGAGAGTCGTCTTGGGGCTTTGTCAGGTGCAGGGAGCAGCTTTCTGCCCTTTAGTGGCTCACCCGCCATGTCAGCCCAACATGACCAGGGATGAGAGCCAAGGTCAGAGCTTTCCTGGGGCGCCACATCTTAGGGGGGCAGCCAGTTAGTGTGGTCAAGACAGGATGTCGGGGCATATCCCAGAGCTGTGGCAGGCACTCAGGTGACAGTACTGTGGTGTTTCCCAGCTTTTGTGATGGTGCCAGTGTCTGTCAGCTGTTTTTTTGGTTGCGCTGTGCAGCATGCAGGATCTTGGTTCTCCCACCAGGAATCAGACTTCCTGTCAGTGAAAGCGTAGAGTCATAACCGCAGGACCACCAGGGAAGTCCCTTCTGCCAGCTTTTTAGACTGCACTTTGCTGAGGTGGTTTATTCTAAAATAACGATTTTGGCATCTCATTTTGTACTCATAAGTATGTAAATATTCCTATATAAAGGGTTGCCCAAATTGTATAAACCTCAGGCCAAAGGCTACTGGTCTCTCCAGAGTTACTGTTTGTGGAGTGTTCTGTTCCTTGAAGGCTCCTCTGTGCGTCTGAGGAGAGGGTGGCACAAATGGGTCGGGGTGGGGCAGGTTTTGATAGGAGGCGCGATCTCAAGGGGCAGGTAAGTGGCTGGCGTCCCTGCAGGGCGGCCTGCTGACCCCTTAAGTAGGGGAAATATGACTAGACCCTCGGGGGCTAGCTCTGGAGCTCCTGGACTCCTTGGTCACTGAGACAAGAGGAGAGGCCTGTGCCCTTTGGGGTGGTCGAGCATCCTAGGAGGCCCAGGAAGGTGGGAGCTGCCCCAGGCACCCATGCAGGAGCCTCAGGTCTCGGCTCTGGGACAGTGGCACTTATTTCTTACTGAAAATAGGAATATTATATCAAAACATCTGGTTACCTGCTGCTGTCAGGGTATTAGCCTTCCAGAAGGAAGTCTTCAGATAACAGAAGTTTAGCTTTCCACCCAAAGCTACTTACTTTGTATCCTTTTGATGAAAGTGGACCTGAAACATGGGCTTTTCTACCTTAAACAGAGGATGCCAGTGACATTTACTGCCTTCATGATCAGTCTTCATTGTCCAAACCATCCCCTTGTGTGCCTAAAAATGTTTCAGGTCAATTGTTTATGTTAAGGGGCCTTAGCCAGCTGAGTGCCCAGTTTATGCCCTTGACAGCATCTTGGGTGCGGGGGTGCTGAGAGACCCCCTCCCCAGTTTATAGCATGTCATCATCGTCATTAAGGTTTCACCTACAACTTTTCCCTTTGTCTCATTTACCACTTCCCTTTGTCCCCATATCCTCTGACCTTCTCCTTCAGTTCTAACTTTGCTTCTGAAACATCAGAAAATCATATAACTGGTGGTGTCCAGAACAGACTCGAGGTAAGGCCTGGAAGTCTCTTGGGAGTGAAGTGTGTGTCTTCAGGGTTTAGGTTTTGAGATCATTCTTGGGCTCATTCTCAGTTTGTTGCTCAGAGTATGAGCTGAGACAACGGAGAGAGAATGTAGAAGAGAGTCTGACCCGGGTGGGTATCCCTACTGTAAAAAGCTGGGATTCTGACAGGTCCTGTCTTGCTGTGCAAAGCCCCTGCTCGGCTAAGTTGGTGGCCATGGAGGGCCCTGCTACTGCTGTCTTGAGCCTCACGTCTGCAGGGTGTCAGAAAGACACTTGGTTGGGATTCTGTTATAGGATGATGTTACGGATGTATTGGGCTTCCCTCGTGGCTCAGCTGGTAAAGAATGAGCCTGCAATGTGGGAGAGCTGGGTTCGATCCCTGGGTTGGGAAAATCCCCTGGAGAAGGGAAAGGCTACCCACCCCAGTATTCTGGCCTGGAGAATTTCATGGAATGTGTAGTCCATGGGGTTACAAAGAGTCAGACATGACTGAGCGACTTTCACTTTCACGTGGGACGTGTTCTGTCTGGGATTCACAGGAAATCTGGGATATTACAGCCAAAATCAGGGAGGAAAATGCTCATTTGGAAAGAAGTTCAGTTTGTTCCAGAGAACAGTGCACCCAACTGCCAGAAGAAAGTGCCACTTTGCTTCAAACAGACGTGAATCTAGCAAACACTCTACTTGGATCACCAGAACTATATGTCTATGACATCCTATTGGAGGAGTTAGGAACCATCCTAGTGGACAGTCTTAGAAGCTTGGAGACCCTCCACTCCGGTATAATGGAAACCAAGCTGTGCGTGGGGACAGGAGACCAGCTTGAGAGGGGACTGCTAAGTTTTACCTGAACTTTGACTCCTCCATTTCTCAAATGGGTTCAGCAGAAGACCCAAGTAGACATATCTTCAAAGAAGACATACAGATGGCCAACGGGCACATGACAAGATGCTCGCTATTGCTAATTAATAGAGATGTGCAAATCAAAACTACAGTGAGGTACCATCTCACACCAGACAGAATGGCCATCATTAAGTCTACAAATAACAAATGCTAAAGAGAATGTGGAGAAAAAGGAACCCTCCTACACTGTTGGTCGGAATGTAAATTGGTGCAGTCACTGTGGAGAGCTCTATGGAGGTTCCTTAAAAAATTAAAAATAGAATTACCATGTGATCTAGCAGTCCCATGCCTGGGCAAAAATCTGGAAAAGGTGAAAACTAATTTGAAAAGATACATGTACCTCAATTTTATAGCAGCACTCTTTACAATAGCCAAGACCTGGAAGCAACCTAAATGTCAATCAACAGATGAATGAATAAAAATGTGGTACCTAAATACAATGGAGTACTACTCCGCCAGAAAAAAAAAAGAATAATGGCCTTGCAACAAGATGGATGGACCTAGAGATTATCATACGCAAGTAAATCAGACAAAGACAAAATACTGTGTGATATCACTTACTTATGAAATTGAAAATAGGACAAATTAACTTACTGTGAAACAGACAGAAAAAAAACAAATTTATGGTTACCAAAGAGGAAAAAGGATAGGAGGAGATAAATTAGGAGTTTGGGATTAGCAGATTCAAGCAACTATCTGTAAAATAGGTAAACAACAAGGTCCTATTGTATAGCACAGGAAACTGTCTTAACATCCCATAATAAACCATGATGGAAAAGAATATGAAACAAATATATATATGTATAACTGACTCACTTTGCTGTACAGCAGAAATTAACATTATTAACTATATTTCAATAGAATATAAAATAATATTAAAAAGTAAAGGGACTTCCTTGGTGGTCCAGTGGCTAAGACTCTGTGTTCCCAAAGTAGGGGACCTGGGTTCAATCCCTGGCCAGGGAACTAGATCCCAAATACTGCAGTGAAAATCAAAGATAACCCCATGCTGCAACTAAGACCTGGTACAGTCAAATTAAATATATAAATAAATATTTTTAAAAAGTGGGCTCAGGTAGCAATACCCAAGGGGTTATTGGAGATTAACTCCTCGGTGGGTACCTTGCCTGTAAGCACTGCTCAGCATGTCTAGAGCCTGTCTCCCAGAGTGGGGTGAGTGGGCAATTTCCTCTGTCCTCCTCCTAACAGTCTCCTAGTAAACATTTGTTTCAGCCACACCATGCGGCTTGTGGGATTTTAGTTCCCTGAACAGGGATCGAACCTGCCCCCTGCAGTGGAAGCATGAAGTCCTAACCACTGGGCTGACAGGGAATTCCTGGTCTTGCAGTGAAATTGCTTCCAAAAGTCCTTTTGTGAGAACTGGTCTCCTGGCTGGGGTTTCCTCTTAGGCGCAAATGTGTGGACATATTGGAAGTTGTTCAGAAACAGTGATCAGGGATCAGAGTGGCAGGGAGCATGGGACAGCCGCCTCATCACAGCCATCTCTGAACTCTGAAGCGACATCAGGATTCCCCTCCCTTTCCCAGAGTCTGGGTTAGGGACATGAACCCAGAACACTTCTGCTGGAGGCCAGGATGGTGGTCTAGCCTTGATACCTGCACGGCGTCCACTGGCCCTGCTGGCAGCCAGGCCTCAGGACCCCCAACCCTTGTCCCAGCTGCTTGATTTCAGAATGGACTATTATAACGGCCCTTGGGCCATGCTGTCAGCCGTCTCCTTGGTGCTGCTTTTCTAAATAGCATTACACACCTCCCTCGAGCCTTCTCCCACATGGAGTGGCAGGACACCTCTGGTTGTGGGCTTGGTTCTCCTTCTCAGTGCCGTTGGACTTGGTATTCATGGTAAGGGTCTGGATGAGCAGGACAGTTGTTCCTCTGCCTAGTGACCCCAGTATCTTGGCCTGGCCCACCACCCTGATCCACACCCCAGATACCTTTCCTGAGGACTCTTGTAGCAGCTCCCTAAGTTTGGGCTACACCTGGGGCTGAGAGGTGCCTTCTGCACCTTTGCAGCCATCATTCTGCTTTTTGGGGAACCAGTAGCACTCACCCCACTCTGGGAGACAGGCTCTAGACATGCTGAACTATGGACTGAGGTTTGTGACATTGTACAGGAGATAGGGATCAAGACCATCCCCATGGAAAAGAAATGCAAAAGAGCAAAATGGCTGTCTGAGGAGGACTTACAAATAGCTGTGAAAAGAAGAGAAGCAAAAAGCAAAGGAGGAAAGGAAAGATATAAGCATCTGAATGCAGAGTTCCAAAGAATAGCAAGAAGAGATAAGAAAGCCTTCTTCAGCGGTCAATGCAAATAAATAGAGGAAAACAACAGAATGGGAAAGACGAGAGATCTCTTCAAGAAAATTAGAGTATCAAGGAAACATTTCATGCAAAGATGGGCTCAATAAAGGACAGAAATGGTATGGACCTAACAGAAGCAGAAGATATTAAGAAGAGGTGGCAAGAATACACAGAGGAACTGTACAAATAAGATCTTCATGGCCTGGATAATCACGATGGTGTGATCACTCATCTAGAGCCAGACATCCCGCAATGTGAAGTCAAGTGGGCCTTAGAAAGCATCACTACAAACAAAGCTAGTGGAGATGATGGAATTCCAATTGAGCTATTCCAAATCCTGAAAGATGATGCTGTGAAAGTGCTGCACTCAATATGCCAGCAAATTTGGAAAACTCAGCAGTGGCCTCAGGATTGGAAAAGATCAATTTTTATTCCAATCCCAAAGAAAGGCAATGCCAAAGAATGCTCAAACTACCACACAATTGCACTCATCTCACATGCTAGTAATGTAATGCTCAAAAATCTCCAAGCCAGACTTCAACAATATATGAACTGTGAACTTCCAGACGTTCAAGCTGGTTTTAGAAAAGGCAGAGGAACCAGAGATCAAATTGCTAACATCCGCTGGATCATGGAAAAAGCAAGAGAGTTCCAGAAAAACATCTATTTCTGCTTTCTTGACTATGCCAAAGCCTTTGACTGTGTGGATCACAATAAACTGTGGAAAATTCTGAGAGAGATGGGAATACCAGACCACCTGACCTGCCTCTTGAGAAATCTGTATGCAGGTCAGGAAGCAACAGTTAGAACTGGACATGGAACAACAGACTGGTTCC
>SJXQ01004096.1:0-30608 GCA_006408695.1 Aepyceros melampus | reverse complement strand
ATTATAGTCAGGGTGAAGTGGTATCTCTTTGTGGTTTTGATATGCATTTCTCTAATGACTATCTTTTCTTGTTTTTATTAGACATTTGTATGTCTTTGGAAAATTTTTATTCAGCTCTTCTCATTTTTAATTGGGTTACTGGATTTTTAAATTACTGAGTTGTAATTATATTCTTTATATATTTTGGATACAGCCTCTTATCAGATATGATTTGTAAATATTATGTCCCATTCTAACAGTCTGTTTCTTCATGGTATCATTTGAAGCACAAAAGTTGAGTTGTTGAGTTGTTGATTTGATGATGTTCAATTCATCTATTTTCTCTTATATTACTTGTGTTGTTTAGGTCTCATCTAAGAAACAATTGCTTAATCCAATGTTATGAAGATTTATTATGTTTTTTTCCTAAGAGTTTTAGTTTTCTTACATTTAGGTTTATGAACTACCTTTGACTTCATTTTTATATATCTGTAAAAAAGCCTCTTGATGAAAGTGAAAGTGGAGAGTGAAAAAGTTGGCTTAAAGCTGAACATTCAGAAAACGAAGATCATGGCATCCGGTCCCATCACTTCATGGGAAATAGATGGGGAAACAGTGAAAAATTTTGGGGGCTCCAAAATCATTGCAGACGGTGATTGCAGCCATGAAATTAAAATACGCTTACTCCTTGGAAGAAAAGTTCTGACCAACCTAGGTAGCATATTCAAAAGCAGAGACATTACTTTGCCGACTAAGGTCAGTCTAGTCAAGGCTATGGTTTTTCCAGTGGTCATGTATGAATGTGAGAGTTGGACTGTGAAGAAGGCTGAGCACTGAATTGATGCTTTTGAACTTAGTGTTGAAGATGCTTGAGAGTCCCTTGGACTGCAAGGAGATCCAACCAATCTATTCTAAAGGAGATCAGCCCTGGGATTTCTTTGGAAGGAATGATGCTAAAGCTGAAGCTCCAGTACTTTGGCCACCTCATGCGAGAGTTGACTCATTGGAAAAGACTGATGCTGGGAGGGATTGGGGGCAGGAGGAGAAAGGGATGACAGAGGATGAGATGGCTGGATGGCATCACTGACTCGATGGACGTGAGTCTGAGTGAACTCAGGGAGCTGGTGATGGACAGGGAGGCCTGGTGTCCTGCGATTCATGGGGTCGCAGAGTCAGATACGACTGAGTGACTGAACTGAACTGAAAGGAGTTTACGTTCATTGTTTTGCATGTGGATATCCAGTTGTTGAAGTTCCATTTGTTGAAGAGAATGTTCAGTCTTTATTGAATCATCTTTGTCAGTAATCAGTTGGCTGTAAGTATAATGGTTTATTTCTGGACTCTCAGTTCTACTCCACTGATTTGTATTTCTAGCCTTAGGTCAGTACTATATACATTTTGATTACTGTAGCTCTGGAGTAAGTTTTACAATTTGGAAGTTGAGTCCTTTAGCTTTATTACCTAATTGCCCTGACTAGAACCTCCAGCGCAACAGTGAATAGAAGTGGAAAGACCAAACATTCTTGTCTCATTCCTGTTGTTAGGAGGACAGCATTCAGTCTTTCACTATAAAATATAGTTAGCTGTTTTTCATAGATGGCCTTTATTAGGTTGATGAAGTTACCTTATATGTCTTGTTTATCAAGCATTTTTGTCATGAGAGGGTATTGGATTTTGTCAAATGCTTTTTCTGCATCTAATGAGATGATCAGATGGTATTTGCTCTATTATGATGGTGTATTACATTGATTTGTGGAAGTTTTATTAATCTTGTATGCTTAGGGTAACCCCCACTTGGCTATGCTGTACAGTTGTTGGATTGTTTGCCAGTATTTTTTGAGGATTTTAGTATCTTTACACATAAGGGATATTGTTCTCTAGTTTTCTTGTGATGTTTTTTATTTTGGTATCAAGATGATACAAGTCTCAGAGAATGAGTTCAAAAGAATTCCCTCCTCTAATTTTTTTTTGGGGAGTGTTTGTGAGGTATTGGTATTAATCTTTTCTTAACTCCTGGCAGAATTCAGTGATGAAGCAATCTGGGCCTAGGCATTTCGATTAGTTTTGGATTAGTAATTTAATCTCTTTACTGCTTATAAATCTCTTCAGCTTGGCTATTCCTTCTTCAGTCAGTTTAAGAATTTGCCCATTCCCTCTAAGTTATCTACTTTGCTGTCATACAATTTTTCATAGTCTTTTAGTCTTTTTTATTTCTGTAGGATCAGTAGTGATATCCGCTCTTTCATTTTTTTACTATTATGAATCTTCAGTATTTCTTACTGGTAAGTCTAGTTAAAAAAGTTAACAATTGTGTTGATTTTTCCAAAGAACAAGCTTGTGATGTTGTTAATTTTCCCTATTAATTTTGTATTATTTCTTTTCTTCTCCCTTTAGGTTCTATTTGGTCTTCTTTTTCTAGTTTAAGGCAGAAGTTTATTGATTTGAGATGTTCCTTTTTTAAAATATAGATATTTACCGCTATAAACTGATCTCTAACAAAAATTTTAGCTGCATCCCATGTTTTTGTTGTTTTTTTTTTCATTCATCTCCAAGTATTTTCTAATTTCCCTTGTAATTTTTGACCCTTATTTAAAGTGTCTGATTGCCTTCTGAAGTCCCCAAGTTTTTTCCCTTTATTACTGATTTCTAATATATAGTGGTCAGGGAATACTCTTTATACAATTTCAATCTTTTAAAACTTATTGAAACTTGATTTATGGCACAGCATATGGTCTATGAAGACTGTTCCATGTACACTTCAGCAAATTGCATTTTCCACTTTTATTTCCTTTTTGATCTTCTCTCTAGTTGTTCTATCCATTATTAAGTAGGGTCTTGAAATCTTCCACTATAATTGTTGAATTGTCTGTTTCTCCTTCTAAGTCTGTCAAGCTTTTGTTTCATCTATTTTGACAGGTTCTTAGGTGCATAATGTTTAAAATTGTTATATCTTCCGGACAGATTGAATCTTTAATCATTGTGAAATATCCATTTTTATCTTTCAGTTCAGTTCAGTCATTCAGTCATGTCTGACTTTTGAGACCCCATGGACTGCAGCACACCAGGTTTCCCTGTCCATCAATTCCCGGAGTTTACTCAAACTCATGTCCATCGTGTCAGTGATGCCATCCAACCATCTCATCCTGTTGTCCCCTTCTCTTCCCACCTTCAATCTTTCCCAGCACCAGGGTCTTTTCCAATGAGTCGGTTCTTTGCATCAGGTGGCAAAAGTATTTTTTATCTTTAATAACATTTACTTAAGGTTTATTCCATCTGATATTAGTATAGACACTCTAAAAAAAGTTTATGGTTGGTGCTTGCATGGTATATATATATTTTACCATCTTTTTATTTTTGGCCTGTTTGTATATTTATGGAGTATTTCTCCTATAGACAGTATATTTGAACAAATTGGACTTATGAATGTGCTCTTGGAATGGAACTTGTTCATATGTAGGAGACATACTGCATTGAGCTCCTCTAGTAAATTTCATATTTATTCTACTTCTTAACTTCATAATTTCTAGTTCGTTTTTTCCCCTATTTCTTTATTGACAAATCTTTGCTACATCCACTATCTGGGTCCTTTCTAAGGCAACGTTTATTGCCTGCTCCCTGCCCCCTCCTCCCTTGTGCAAGTGGGTGACTTTCTTGTTTTCTTTGCATAAAACTGGACATTTTATATAGTATCTTATAATATCTGTGGATGACCCACCTCCTCTGGGGACTGTTATCTGCTTGGTTATTTTCCCTGCAGTGTGCAGTCTGATATTATCTTTCTCTTTTAGTCTAGGCACCCAACGGTTGCCCCTCGGTTGGCATAAAGCAATTAGTGGTCGGTAAGATTTTTACCCTTCACCATTGGATGTGTGTGCTTGGAGGGTGCTACCATAGTATAGCATACTTTTGACCTATGTTCAGCCAGGGACTAGTACTTGAAGATTCCTTTTCTGTTCTGAGTGGGCACAGTCTTGGACATACAGTGTTTCAGATTGCCAGGAATGCGCGCGGTTTTATTTTTAAGCCTGCGTTCCTAGGAGTCATATCCGGGTGAGAAAACTTTTTGCTCAGTCAATATTTTGTCTAGTTCCATGTGCCAAACTTCTCCCATGTGTTGATGGTCTGCACATATTGCAAAATACTTTTAAGTCTGTCCCATGTTCCATTCTGACTATCCAGAGTGAATGCAGCCCAGCACATGCACTCAGACTTTTCAATTCTGAGAGTTGCCTGTGTTCCCAGGAGGCACTTCTGGGCTTCCTCTGGTTTAACTTCTGGCTGCTCTACTGATTTATGGTAAATCAGTAGCTCCTCCTAGTAGCTCTCCACGAAGATCTCCATTGTTTTTGACAATGCCCTTAGAGATGGAGTTCTCCATGCTTTGTTTCAATGAAGTCAGTACCCTCAGGTAGACCTGTGGAACTTTTTATATTCATTGAATGCCTTCACCTTTGGAAAGAACCTCTGCATCAATGGACAAGAGCTGGGGGCAGAGGACCCTGAGTGAAACCACCACTCTATGAAATGGCACCAGGACATGGTGGCAGTCCATGGTACTCTTGGTTTTTCGCTCCTTGAGTGAAACCTCTGAGTTAGCTGAGGTGGAAAAACTCAGGGTCCCAGTATTCTCAATCTGTGCATGGAGTGCTTCCACCCTAAGAGTGGGGGTTGGGTGGTAGAAAGGATCTCCAGTCCTCTTGCTTGTGCTTGCCTGGAATACATTTTTTGCAACACAGTGTTGGGGAGATGAGAAATGCAGGCAGTTACCTTGCACGGTGAAACTGTAGCCCTATAGTAGGAGTTGGGGAAAGGAGTCTTATTTCTGCCTAACATCTTCACCACACTTGAAAAGAATAGAGAATTGAGGGAAGAGCTTCTGTAACAAAGACCTGGTGAAGTGGAGAGTATGTGGGTAATTCCTCAAATGCCAGACTCTTGCTGTTCTTACTGAGATCTAATAGGTTTCTCAAATGAATGTTTCTCCATTAGCTTTATGCCCTTTGGATAATTTCTAGATACTTCAAATGATTTTTTAAAAAATAATTTTTTACCAGTTAAGCTATTGTTTTGTTGAAGAGGTCTACAGAGCCCCTTACTTTACCATGCTGGATGTCTCAACCTCAATATATTTTTGAATATAACTTCTGGGTGGAAACATGGTTCAGCAAAAAGCACTGAAGGTTGATGCTTTTGAATTGTGGTGCTGTAAAAGACTATTGAGAAACCCTTGGACTGCAAGAAGATCAAACCAATCAATCCTAAAGGGAATCAACCCTGAATATTGATGCTGAAGCTGAAGTTCCAATACTTTGGCCACCTGATGAGAAGAGCCAACTCATTAGAAAAAATCCTGATGCTGGGAAAGACTGAAGGCAGTAGGAGAAGGGGACAACAGAGGATGAGATGGTTGGATGGTATCACTGACTAAATGGACATGAGTTTGAGCAAACTCTGAGAGATGATGAAGGACAGGGAAACCTGGTGTGTGCAGTCCATGGGGTCACAGACAGTCGCACACAACTGAACAACAACAACAACAACAAAGAAATGGACTGGATGTCAGGACCCAGAATTTTCATCAACTTGACTAATAGTAAGTTCCGTGACTTCTCCTGAAATAGTTTCCTCATTTTAAGAATGAAGAAATTTTATTAAAGGACCTCTAAATTCCTTCCAGCTCTAAAATCCAATGATACTATAAAATAGAAAGTCCTCAGTGAAAAATATTCTAGTGTAGCTGTGTGAGAACAGGAAATATGCAAACAATCCATTGCCTTTGTTTTAAACCAAAAATGTTTCAACCTATTTCTTTTTTTTTCTTTTATTTTTTGTTTTAAATTTTTATTTTTACTTTATTTTGCTTTACAATACTGTATTGGTTTTGCCATACATTGACATGAATAAGCCACGGGTGTACATGAGTTCCCAATCCTGAACCCCCCTCCCACCTCCTACCCCATATCATCTCTCTGGATCATCCCCATGCACCAGCCCCTAGCATCCTGTATCCTGTATCAAACATAGACTGGCGATTCATTTCTTACATGATAGTATACATGTTTCAATGCCATTCTCTCAACCGATTTCTAATTAAAGCTAGTCATTTCCAATTCTACCTAGCTAATCAAAATACTAAATTTAATGCACAGTTTGCAGTTAAGGCATTTTTCTACCCTAAAGGTTTCCTTCTTAGTCATTAGAACTGAGAAACTGGGGGCAATAGAAAGTTGCCTTTCACTGACTGGTCATTAAAAGTATGACAGCTTAATGCTAAGTTAAAGCACTATAATTTGCTACCATTTTGCCCACATTATGAGCACTGGAAACAATTACTTTTTCTTTGAGACAATTTCAAGTTTTCACTTTTTGCATAAGGCTGTAAGGCCATACTCCCAGAGTGTCTATTAAATCTCTACTTATTTGGAGTGTGTGAATAGCAAAATATTAATTCTTCCTATGCATTGCAGAAGAGTTGTGTCAATGGGACACCTATTTCGAGCCACAAAGACATAGTTTATTTAGTACTGATTATCTGCTCAGATTGTTACAACAATAAATCTGTGGTAAATAAGCTTCCGCATTGAGTTATTTTATCTTAACCAATTTTAACCAGCTGATTTGACTTCATACTGTCATTTATTATACAGTTTACATTCAAAATCTATATACTCAAAGCAGGAGAGAAGGGACCTTTCTCTAAGAAAGCTGCCTTTGTAAACATATTTAAATGCTTTCAACTACCAATACACAGCAGAATATCCTATGATGAAGTTATAAGGTAAGAGAATTATGAGTATCTACTGGTCAAAGTTGCATTTCCTGAGACATCCAGCAATAAAGAAAGATAGGAGCAAGATGGCAGTGTGTGCAAAGTGATCCAGAAATAAGGAATCATATTAATTTTAAATATCTTGCCTTTAAAAGCAAAACATATTTTTAAACTAACCATCTTCACAAACTGAGCTTTGTCAGCATCTAAGGGAAAAGGCAAAATATTTAACTAAAGGTATAGAAAAGGTTCAAATCCCTGCAGAGGAAAAGTAAATGCATATTTTGAATTTATCCAAATGCTAAGGCCTCTTTCTGATTCTCACAAGTGACCATCAGACTTGAGCTGTTCAAAATTTCCAAAGGAGCCCACCTCCTCACCAAAATATTTCTATGTTAAAACCTTCAGGAAGGCATCTAGCCCAGTTTTTATGATCCCAAATTACCTTGGTTTCAATGTAATCTTTGTAAACTGGGATTCCCTTAGGAAGAAAGTAAAATTTTCAATCTTAAAAATAAAGGGATATTAAGAAACAAAACCCTACCCCCTGCTCCATTTTCAGAGCCCATATGTCAAAATTGTAGCTTATTCATCCCAAGACATTAAAAAAATATATTATTTTGTGATGTTAAGTTAGAAATTTTTACTTTTGTGTGGAATATTTTAATGTAAAATTAGTACATTATGATAAATGTCCCTTTCTTGGAACTTCCTCTGAGTGAATCATCCTAGGAAGCTTTTCTTTCATTTTAATTTGCCTATTATGTCAGTGTATAGAACCACCTTAACAAGATGGAGTTAAGAGAAAAAAATTTAAGACTTAGTTGTAGCCCCTAGAGTAACTGTGTTTTTCAGGTAATTTAAGTTTTTATTAGCTGAAAGTACTGGTTAATGACCACAGTGACCCAATGGTTTAGAGACCACCTCCAATCATATGAAAGTACTTTCAAATTTCTTAGTGGGGAAATTATCCCCACCCTAAAAACATTCCTGTCCTTCTTTGACTATATGTTTCCCCTTATCACAGAATCACTTACTTTGAATACCAATATTCATTCAAAATGAATATTACTAATGATTATTTCAATTTTACCTGCTTGATTATGCAACAAAGTTAAATATTTTCTATCAGCAACATTAAAAATGTACAGAAGGAATTAACAGAAGCAGAATTTCTTTCTAGACAGAAGCAGAATTTCTATGTAGACTAACCATTATTTCTAGTAATGCAGCTGGATTATTCAAAGGACATGTTTTTTTTTTTGGTTGTTGTTCCTCAGAAAAGCAATCACATCTGTGGTTTTAGAGTAAGAAATTTCCCAAACTTCCCCTCATATTGCAGCTGATTAAGCATCTCAGTGTTAATTTCAATTCCAAAGCAAGATCCTACCACTTGTTCTGGTATCAAAGACTGGTTAGTCTGGTATCAAAGACTAACCATAAAATACTAGCTTCAAGCTACTTACCTAATCACCTTTATATAACAAAACTGGAGACTAGACTTAGATAAGCTTAGATATCTACCTACTAATGACAACAATATAAATCGGAAAAAAAAAATTAGTCTCTTCCATACCAAATTATCATTTAAAACACAATAAAACCACAGACCAATAAAATAAATATTTTAACACCTTTTCTGAGAAACAAAGCCTCATTATATACAGTTATGTGGCTGTTCATGAGATACACAAGTTTTTCAAGCTGAATGATTACTACCAAACAAATTAAAGCAAATTCAAGGTAGAAAAGGAAAGGAACTTTCTAAGTGAATACATACCAACATTTTATTAATTATTTCTAGCCAGTAAAACTTAATTATCTTGCTTGGGCTCCTCCTTGTTATTTCAAGCTTAAACTCATTAAACTACTGAAAAAGGAAGGGAAGATCTAGTAATAAAGTAATTCTGAAGTATCAACACAGATTAGAGGCTTGATCATCTAAATATTTTTGTAATCTTCTCCTATTTGTCTAAAGGTTATTAATAATTGTTAAATAGATTTTGCTTTATACACGTGTGTGTGTGCATATATACCATTCAGTTGTTTCTTTGTATAACTTCAGATAGCAAAAGCAGTGCATTTAAGATGGAAACAGAAAACCCAATTAACATCCTAAGCTTTTTAGATCACTCCCAGTATAGTAAGTCTCAAATTATATCAAAGTTTGCGAGTCTTTAAAGACAAATTATGAATTTTTGTCTAAAACAAAAGCTACACCTCATTTGGTGGAAAAATAAAATTCCCAGCACTACATGACAGTTACAATGCTGGTTAATGATGAACATTCTATATACCAACATGAAAATCAGGGTTTTTCCTCTTAAAGATATATGGTAAAATATTTCTAAAAATTTAAGTATTGTTATCTATCATTCGAGTATTTCAATGGAGAAAGAAATCTACACTTTTTAAAAAAGAAAGATACTTTTCATCTAAATTGTCAGCATAAATGAGGTTTGAAAAACTACAAAAATTTTGGAAGCCAATTTGATTTATCTGGTTATGGATATCAAATGACTGTCAGGCCTCAAAAATGGAAATGGGGTAAAGTCAAGTAGTAACAACAATTATGCTTTGACCACAACTATGGCAGTAACAAGAAAATAATTAGGAGATGAATATAGATGCCACATCAAATAGATTGTGAAAGATATAAAACTCAATTCCCTTTTCAAATCAATCTTATCTAAAAGAAGGACTATAGAAAATGGGAATGTCTGATTTTTTTTTTAATAAAACAATTCTGCTTCAGTGCAAACGTGTAGTCAAGGTAAAAAGAGGAAGGAAGAAAGGAAAGAAAGGAGGGAGGGAGGGAGTAAGTAAGGGAAGGACGAAGGAAGAGAGGAAGAAAAGAAAATGTTTCATGTGACTTAGCAGGAACAGTTTCCACAGCCTTTGACACTGTTGACAATTTCTTCTTGTAGTCTCTTCCTTTCTTCCTCTTTGGACACATTTTCTTTCTTTGCATCCCATTTGGGGTTATCATGGTTCTGCACACGGCTGCTCTGTGTATGCCACATTTCTGAATAGATACTGCTAGGGTTAGCAAGCAAATCATGGTGGGTACCACGTTCAGCTACCTTACCCTAATAAGCAAAAATAAGAGAAACATAGACAAGGTAATATAACTAGCATAATAACTGAAAACACATAATACTTTCCAAGTAAGAATTTTGAAAGACTATTCATTAAAATACTTTTCCCAATTTTTTAATTATAGTATATGTGGGAAAAATCAAAGCAGGAATGCCTTCATTACTGTTGAGCTACCAGTATGATAAAAAACCAAAAAGCTATTATATTCTATATAACATAAAGTATTTCACTTAAAGAAAATAAAGTCTGAATGTTTTATTTTTCATTTTGAAGAGCAGAAAAGGAAAGTGAAGATTTTCTAAAGGTGGTATTTTCTGTAATAGTAAATCAAATTTAAATCAAAAGCACTGTTATACAGAAATTTAAAGGATGTAAAAATAATATGCCAAAACCCTATGTGTACTTTGAAATAAACAAGATTTCTCCATGATGTTTATTTCTTCCAGTAGCTATTTTTCTTAACAATAGCTATTAAACTTAACACTGCATAGATTTGGTATTGATGCCAAACTCTTATATCTACAATTAATTTGTCTCTTGAGAGCTACTGTTAAACATACTGGAAGACAAAAGTAATTTTGTCATGTTCAGTGGTGTTCCTGGTAATAACGACCTTTAAAAATATAACCTTAAGCTAAATAACTGAAATTTGTATGTGCCCACTTCTGAGTGGTTAATTTAGGCATCTCCTTGATTTCTGGCTGGAGAGTCTAAGAATTATTTTGTTCTGCTATTTGAATTCCTCTGGATCCTGCATGTAGTCCTCAACCCCAAGGTGTGTGGATAACTTCATTGGCATGAAAGTCCCCATGGTTACATATTTTATACTTTTTTACTTACCACTGTAAAAAAAAAACAAAATAAAATTCTCAATGCACAGATACAGAAAACAAATTTATGGTTACTAAAGGGGACATGGAGGGGAAAAGGACAGTAGGAGTACAGAGTTAATAGATACCAACTACTATATATAAAATAGATAAGCAAAAAGGTTTACTTAATAGCACAGGGACTTCCCTGGTGGCTCAGACAGTAAAGAATCCTCCAGTAGTGCATGAGACCCAGGTTCAATCCCTGGGTTGAGAAGATCCCCTGGAGAATGGAATGGCTACCCACTCCAGTATTCTTGCCTAGAGAATTCCATGGACAGAGGAGCCTGGCAGGCTACATTCCATGGGGTCGCAAAGAGTCAGACATGATTGAGCGACTAAACTTTCCTTTCACTCACAGGGAATTGTATTCAATATCTTATAGTAACTTACAATGGAATATAATCTGAAAAAAAACCCTGAATCACTAACACAACATTGTACATCAATTATACATCAATTAAAAAAATCTTCATGAAAGCTGCATCAAAAAGTATTAGAAAGAACGGGAACTACTTTTGCAGAAAACTAATGAAATAAATTACAAAAATTTATCCTGTAGTAAAATTGTGTAGTTTAAATTATTTTTACTTGTATTAAAGCATAAGTGTACATAGCTTAAAAATAATTACAAAGCTGATAAAAAGTACATTCTTTTGTCTCCTCCTTCTCTACCCTTGAATACCTCCTTCTAATCCCCCAATTTGTAGCTATTTATTTTAGCACTTTCAACTATTCTACTTTCCCATGCCTCAAATTCACTCTCCTAATAATATTGGTTATATCATAAATGTTATTTCATATACAATGTTTGCTTTATCATAACTATGGAATTATTACCTGTTGTGAGGTACTAGGACTTTATATATATTTTCTCCTAATTTCTTATTCTTCCTGGACTTAGTAATTGCCTTGCTTTTTTCATTTGCTTAGTTTTCTATGTCACTAATTCACTCTAAACTTTAAGTTTGTCTGAACAGTGTTTTTCTCATTATCAACTATGCTATGTAATCTATTATTTAGCACCTCCCACTGGAAGATATTTCTCTCACAGCTTTTAAGCTGTTTTCCTTATCCTCAATTTTGAAATTTTATGATAATTTGTATATTCTTTTTCCTCCCTCTGTTTATTGTGGTGGGTACTTGCTAGGCCCTTTTAATTTGAAAACTCATGCTCTGAAGTTCTGGACATTTGGGGGATATTAGTCTTTGGTTATATCCTTCCTTTTTCTGACTCCCTTTTTCTAGAACCACCATCAGTCAAATGTTGGACCTCTTAGACTAATTTTCTTGTTTTCAAATCTTTCCTCTATTTTCTCTCTTTTTGTTTTACTCTTTAGAGATTTCCTTGACTTTATTTCAGCAATGACAGTTTTGATTTCCAAAATCTCTTGTTCTCCAATTGTTTCTTATTTATTTACCACCCCATTTCAAATTTGAAATGATACAAGAATGGTAAAAACAAATACCTATATATGATTTTCCTGGGTTAGCCATGTTAATTTTTCTACATTTGCTTTCTCTCACTTGATCCTATCTCTAAATTTATACTACTTTTTGCTAAATTATTTAAGAATGAATTGTGGACATCATAACATTTCATCCCTAAGTATTTCATTAGCATGTATCTCCTGAAAGGGCTTCCCCGGTGGCACTAGTGGTAAAGAATCCGCCTGCCAATGCAGGAGATGAAAGGTTTGATCCTTGGGTTGGGAAGATCCCCTGAAGAAGGAAATGGCAACCTGCTCCAGTATTCTTGCCTGGAAAATTCCATGGACAGAGAAGCCTGGCGGGCTGCAGTCCATGGGGTCATAAAGAGTTGGACATGACTGAGCATCTACACACACATACCTGAAAACAAGGACATTTTCCTATATGACTGGAATTACAGCTATATCACACCCAAGAAATTCATCTAATTTATAGTCCATATTCAGATTTTACCAATGATCCCAATAATATTCTTTATACATACACACACATATATATATATATATTTCCATCCAGGATCCAATGAGGATCAACATGTTGAATTTATAAGTTTTCTAGTCTGTGTGAGTGACAATAACATTTCTAAAATATCCAGGCTTATTTTCTAAAGAACGCACTTCAAGTTGTATTTCTCTAGTTCTTCCTGATTCTTAGATCTAGGCTAAACATTTTTGCTGAAATACAATATAGGTGATGATATGTCCTCAGTGTATCATATTAGGAGATATATGAGGTCAGTTTCCTCCATAAGTAAAGTCACTCAGTCGTGTCCGACTCTTTGTGACCCCATGGACTGCAGCCCACCAGGCTCCTCAGTCCATGAGCTTCTCCAAGCAAGAATACTGGAGTGGGTTGCCATTTCCTTCTCCAGGGGATCTTCCCGACGCAGGGATCGAACCCGGGTCTCCCGCATTGGAGGCGGACGCTTTAACCTCTGAGCCACCAGGGAAGCCCCAGTTTCCTCCATAGTTAATGATATTAAGTTTGATCATTTGGTTGAAGCAGTGTCTACCGGATTTCCCTATTTAAAGGTATTTTTTTTCTTTGTAATAGAAAAGTAATCTATGGGTTAAGTGACTATTCTATTCCCCAATAGTTTTTCACCATATGGTTTTAGCAAACGATGATATTTATCTAAATCTTTTACTACAATGGTGGCTGTGAAGTGATTTTCTAAATGTATCATTCCTTATATGTGTTTTAACATTCTTTTTTTTTTAACTGAGTTACAATTACCATACAATATTGGGTGAGATGGAGGGCCATGAAGGAGAGGATATATGTATACATACAGCTAATTCACTTTGTTGTACAACTTTGTAAAGCAACTACACACCAATTAAAACAAAAGAAAGCATACATTATAAGTTCTAGATGTATAACACAGTGATTGTTTTTATATATTATGAAATGATCACCTAAGTTCAATTACCATCTGTCACCATACATAATTATTATTGATTATATTCCTTATGTGTAAATTACATCCCTACGACTTAGTTTGTACCTCTTAATAACCTTTACCTATTACATCTATCTCCCCACTCTCTCCCCTCTGGCAATCACCAGTGTGTTCTCTGTATCTATGGGTCTGTTTCTGTTGTTTGTTCATTTGCTCAGTTTTTTTTTTAGACTCCACATATGAGTAAAATCATATGGTATATATTTTTCTCTGATGTATTTTCATTTGGCTTGGCATAATACACTCCAGGTCCATTAATGTTGCTGTAAGTGGCAAGATTTCATTTTTAAAGAAGGGCTTTCCCTAAGCATTACTATAGAATTATAGGTTTTCTTTTTATTCAGTGTGTTGTAATTCACAAGTATCATTTTTTTTAATGTTCAAATTATCCCACATTTGGCCAGTGGGAATCCACTCAAAATGCTCCTTGATTCTTTTTGTTGAGGAATAGCATTTTGTGTAAGATCTAGGTGCTAGTTATACTAATTACTTCTGGGATTTCATTGCTTTTAGACCTTTTCCCTGAACAGAGTTAGAAACTTTTTTCTAATCATAAACTAATATTGATAATTCTGTTCCAATATAACTCACAAGGTTCTTCCTCCCATTCTCCTATTCTGTATCTCTTTCTTCTCCCAAATAAGACCTTTATTTCTCAACATCAATATATTAACTCATGTGCTCAGACTTATAATATACAGAAAATAGTTTCAAAATAGCTACTCCCATACTACCAACAATAAACTTACTAAGTTCAAATCTGAGTTATCTTTATCCTTACATTCTACTAAGGTTAAAAAATAAGAGTAATGTGTCCAAAAGTTATTTGGTTTCGTTCTGCATGCTATTTTTCTTCTATATGGTTATGTTGTCAATTCTTTATGCAGATAGTTTTACTTCTTTCTGTTTGCTTTAAATTCATATATATTTTTAAATTCAGTTTTTTTTCACTGTCCTCTTTCACCCTCATCAAGAGGCTCTTTCTTCCCTCTTCACTTTCTGCCATTAGAGTGGTATCACAGGCATATCTGAGGGTGTTGATATTTTTCCTGGCAGTCTCGATTTCAGCTTGTGATTTATCCAGCCTGTCATTTCTCCTGATGTACTCTGCATATAAGTTAAATAAACAGGGTGACAATATACAGCCTGTGATACTCCTTTCCCAATTTTGAACCAGTCAGTTGTTCCATGTCTTGTATGCTCCTTGACCTACATACAGGTTTCTCAGGAGACAGGTAAGGTGGTCTGGTATTCCTATCACTTTAAGAATTTTCCAGTTTGCTGTGATCCACATAGTCAAAGACTTTAGTGTAGTCAATGAAGCAGAGGTCGATGTTTTTCTATAACTCCTTTGCTTTCTGCATGATTCAGTGAATGTTGGCAATTTGATCTCTGGTTCCTCTGCCTTTTCTAAATGAAGCTTGTACATCTGGAAGTTCTCGGTTCACATAGCTGAGACCTAGCTTGAAAGATATTGAGTATAACCATACTAGCACGTGAAATGAGCTCAACTGTACAGTAGTTTAACAATCTTTGGCACTGGAATGAAAACTTACATTTTCCATTCCTATGGCTTATACTTGTTAAGGTATTTTTAATGTTTTATACTATAAGAAAAGGCTCTATGCACATGACGGCATACAACTGAAAAGTTTAGTAAAAAGCGTAAGAGCAGATTTTACTTCAGATACTTAAACATCAATGAGATAAAGTGTACTTATAAAACTTCCCATTTGAGACATTCTGGACAATCATACTGAAAAAAATCAGTTTACTCTTTAGTGAATATTAGCATTTTTGAGCAAGTGGTAACATAAAAAAGAAACAATATACATATCACGAAAGTAAACATCCTATAAGAAATTTTAGTGATGCAAAAAATTCTCTCTCAGTACAAAATGTAGAGGACAATGCTTCTGCTCTCAACTGCCAGTACTTATGCCTTCAAAGTGATAAAGAAGTGAAGGTTTACTTGTTAGACAGTAAAAATAAACATAGAGAACATCATTAGAAATAATCTAGTACAAAGGTGGGTGGAGATAAAATATCCCTACAGAGAGGAAAAAAGTAAAACTATTAAAATTTTCAAATCTACTAATTGCAATAGTGGCACTCTGATCTGTTCAGAATATTTAGAGAGTACACTCTTATAGTAATTCCCTCAGAGAAATAAAATAGGCTGTCATTTTTCTTACTTTCCTCATGAGGAAAAATACAAAATAAAAATGGCCATGTTTGAAAATGACCACTTTATTTTATGGTAATTTTCTTTTAAACATCAAGGGTGTGTGCAGGTATTAGGAAAATGAAAATATGAAATACACTGAAGACATTAAGCAAATATTCTGTACAGAGCAAAAATGAATGCAGAAAAATTATTTTAAATACAAAACCTTTAAAACTGTTTCTAACATATTAGGATTTAATGCTTTCCTCATCTAACTTTGCTTTTAAAATGTTAATAAAGTGTGAATTAAGCTCCTCATCCCTCTTTCTCCTCCTCCTTCCACCCCCTTTGCAGCATCCGCCTCCCTTCCCTGCACCCGCTGAAGAGCTCTGGCAATAAGAGTGGTGGCGATGGTGGCAGCAGCGCCCGCAGCGCCAGCTCAGGTCCATCTCACTCTGCGGCAGCATTAGACCCCTGGACTCCAGCTCGATGGGCTGGGAGCCACTAGCTCCACTCGGCCACAGCAACACCGCCCTCCCTTGGTGCTCCTCCCAGAGGAACTGAGTTTGCTCCCGGCCTGCCTGCCTGCCTGGTACTGCCCCAGCCCTCTCAGCCCGTGTGAGGCGGCCCATGCTTGGCCCCACTGCCATGAGCTGTCTTGAAGACAGAAAGACTGAGGACCAGCACAATGAGGAGAAGGAGCAGTGTGAGGCCAACATGATCAAGAAGCAGCTGCAGAAGGACAAGCAGGTCTACCAGACCATGTACCACCATCTGCTGCTGCTGCTGAATCTGGTAAAATTGCACCACTGTAAAGCAAATGAGGATCCTGCATGTTAATGGGTTTAATGGAGAGGGCAGCTAAGAGGACACGCAGGCTGCAAGGAGCAACAGAGATGGACTATATAACCCATATATGATGGCTTCAATTTCTCATCTTCCTGGCTATGTCCTATTACATGTTACATGCTGGAATTGCTGGTCTTAGGAACTTCTAATAAGAATACTATTCTGTTGTTGGGGGATGGGCCCCAACACCTAACCTCTAAAGATAACTGAAAAAAAAATTAAAAACAAACAAAAAACAACAACAGAATCCTTAATTGAAAAATATGTAGTGTATCAACCAACCAAAGCATCTAAATAAACAGTGACTGACAGCTTATTGTACCAAAAGTTGGCATTTGGGAGCTATGACCCCTCTCTATTGAAGCACCTCCTGTGTACTTCCTAGATGCTATGCTAGATCCCTGACTGAACCCTACTAATACCTACTAACAGCCTGCTCTTCTACTGGTGACTCTGTTCTACAAGTAAAACTTAAGTATTAACAAATGTAATAAATAAAAATTCTCTGCATGTCTCAGAAAAAAAAAAGAGTGAGTTAATATATTTTATTCATTTTTGTAAGTGGCATAGGTTGTTCCTATCAATGGAGGTAAAAATGGAATCCTATCAAGATTCAATCTTATTCAAAGAACACAAATCTAAAAATTTCTTTAGAAACAATGTAAGTTGCCTGTGTTTGCAACAATTTCTAATGTATTTCAAACACTGAACTTTAAAGTTAATATCTTACCTGGTTCAAGACAATAATTTCATCTGCATCAACCACTGTCGACAGTCTGTGCGCAATGAAAATAGAAGTTCTGTGTTTGACTGCATCCCTCATGGCACCAAGAATGGTCTGCAAGTTTGACAACACGAACAGTAAGGTGGGGGGTTTAATCTATTGGGCTTCCGTAGCTCAGAGGTTAAAGCGTCTGCCTCCAATGCGGGAGACCTGGGTTCAATCCCTGGGTCAGGAAGATCCCCTGGAGAAGGAAATGGCAACCCACTCCAGTATTCTTGCTTGGAGAAGCTCATGGACTGAGGAGCCTGGTGGGCTGCAGTCCATGGGGTCACAAAGAGTCGGACACAACTGAGTGACTTTACTTACTTACTTACTTTAATCTATTAGGTAAATGTAAATTAAAAGAACCAAATATTTCTTAAAAGAACATATAAAATGCCAGTTAATTCTGTTATATACACTTTATACCACTACCAAATATTCTACCCAATCTAATAGTTACAAAGAAGAGAATAAGTCAATCAAAGAGGGAAGGCAAATATGACCACATTATCATGGAAAAAGTTAGCTTTAAGACAGGCAACCACTTCTTCAAATTAGTTTGGGATAAGGTGGATATTTTCCATACTTAAAAACAAACAAATAAAATGAATCCACTGATGGCAGGAGCATAGCCAGATATGATGTTTATCTGACCAATGAGAGCAAAAACAAAATAAGGAGGCAACCAAGTGAAAGGATGCAGAGAAATTTTAAAAAATCAAGAAAAGATAGAACACTCAAAGAGCACAGGAGCATTTGCTTTTCCTTAGTTCTAACTCAGAGGACAGAAAGATTGACAAGGACAACTATTCATGTTTAAGTTGAAGAAACTTCTTTTTCGGAAGTATTCTGACTTCTTAAGGTATTCTGGAAAATACACTTTTTTTTTTTTTCTTACTGTCTGTAAAATGTAAGAGAGGGCTTCCCTGGTGGCTCAGTGGTAAAGAATCCACCTGCAAGCCAGGAGACACAGGTTTGACACCTGGGTTGGCACAATTCCCTGAAGAAGTAAATGGTAACCCACTCCAGAATTCTTGCCTGGGAAATCCCTCGGACAGAAGAGCCTGGTGGGCTACAGTCCATGGCATCACAAAAGAGACATGACTTAGCCACTAAACAAAAATAACAAAAAAGTAAGGCAGCTGTATATATATTCAGCTATACTTGGAAACCTGGGTCTAAGTACAACTAGCTAGATGGAAATAGCAACATGGGGGATGGGGATAGGACCAATGTCTTCCTATAGGTATCTCTAATCACTGTATTTATTAAAGGCATAAAATTACCTGAGTAGATGGTTACCCAGGAAAAGAAGACCTTAAACTTTATTATGGCAGACTGAAAATCTAAGAAAAACTATGATGCTTGAGGCAACTCCTCTATCTTACACTCAAGAACTTAAACTGCTATCCTAATGATGCTCTGGACCTTTTTAAAAGGTCGATTCAACTTTACTAAATCTTCTGATAACTCAATCCTTCTTCTCTGCTGGCAATTAATGGATTATGCTCCTTGAGATAATAAAGGTATGTGACTCAAATAATGACTATTGGGGGGACTCCAAATTTGTGATAAATGTGGATGACATGTTTTTAGATTTAAAGTTCTTATAAGCAGATTCCTAGTCTGCTCATGAATGAGGTCTAATGCAGCTTAAGGTTTTCTTTAAATATAACAAATTGTCAGATTAGCTCAAGATGGCAGAGTAGAAAGACATGAGCTCACTCTTATATAAACACCAAAATCACAACTAACTGCTGAACAACCAAAGGCAAAAAAAAAAAAGCTTGAACCTAGCAAAAAAGATACCCTACATCCAAAGGCAAAGAAGACACAACAAGATGGTAGGAGGGGCACAACATAATAAAAATCATACCACAGAAGTTTTTCCATAGGAGTGAAAGTCCTAAGTTTCTGCCAGGCTTCCCAGCCTAGTTCCAAAGAGATGGGGAAAGCAGAAATGCCACTCTTGGAGGACAAACACAAAGTTGTGTGTGCACCAAGACCCAGGATAAAAAAGCAGTGACTTCACGAGATACTATGCAAAACCTATCTGCTAATACTAGACGGTCTCCTGCAGAGGCAGGTGGCAGCTGTGCTTCACTATGGGGATAAAGACACTGGCAGTGGCAGATCTGTGGAGTACTCATTGACATGAGCCTACCAGGAGGCCACCATTAACCCCACTCCACCACAGACAAGTGGCTTCAAGTCTCCATAAGCATGGCCCTGCCCACCAGAGGGACAAGACCCAGATCCACTCACCACAGGGCAGGAACTAGCCCCTCCCATCAGGAAGCCTACACAAGCTCCTTAGACAGCCGTATCCACCAGAGAGCAGAAGCAAGATGAACTACAATCCTGCAGCTTGCAGAACAGAAACCACAATCACAGAAAGTTAGATAAAATGAGATGGCAGAGGAATATGTCCTAGACGAGAGAACAAGATAAAACTCCAGAAGAAAAACTAAGTGGAGATAGACACCTATTGGAAAAATAACTCAGAAATGATAGTGAAGATGATCCAAGATCTTGAGAAAAAAAAAAGACCAAAGATTGAGAAAATGCAAGAAAGGTTCAACAAAGACCTAAAGGAACTAAAGAACAGAGATGAATAATATAATAACTGAAATGAAAAATACATTGGAAAGAATCAACAGCAGAATAACTGAGGCAGAAGAAGAGATAAGTGACCAAAAAGACAGAATGGTAGAAATCACTGATGTGGAACAGAAAAAAGAAAAAAAGATGAAAAGAAATGAAGTCAGCCTAAGAGACTTCTGGGCCAATATTAAACATAACAATATTCACATTATAGGAGTCCCAGAAGCACAAGAGAGAAAAAGGATTTAAGAAAACATTTTCAAGAGACAATAGCTGAAAACTTCCCTGACATGGGAAAGGAAACAGTCATCCAAGTCCAGGAAGCACAGGGAGCCCAAGCAGGATAAACCAAGGAGGGATATACCGAGACACATAGTATTCAACTTGACAAAAATTAAAGACAAAAAAAAATACTAAAAGCAACAAATAACATACAAGGGAACTCTGTAAGGTTATTAGCTTATTTCTCAACAGAAACTCTGCAGGTCAGAAGGGACTGGCACAATATATTTAAAGTGATGAAAGGGAATAACCTACAACCAAAAATACTCTACCCAGCAAGGTTCTCATTAGCATTTGATGGAGAAATCAAAAGCGTTGCAGAAAAGTTAAAGCTAAGAGAATTCAATATCACTAGACTGGCTTTGCAACAATTACTTAAGTTACTTCTCTAGGCAGAAAAGGAAAGGCCACAAATAGAAACAGGAAAATTATGAATGGAAAAACTCACTTGTAAAGGCAAATATACATTAAAGGAAGGAAACAATATACACAAAACTATGATATCAAAGCCAGCAACTGTGAGAAGAGGAGAGCACAAATGCAGGGTATTGGGAACAAATTTTAAATTAAAAGACCCACAACTTAAAACAATCTTGCTAATATAAAGACTGCTTTATCAAAACTGGGCTTTCCTGGTGGCACAACAGTTAAGAATACATCTACAATGCAGGAGACACAAGAGACTTGGGCTCAGTCCCTGGGTTGGAAAGATCCCCTGGAGAAGGAAATGGCAACCCACTCCAGTATTTCTGTCTGGAGAATCCCATGGATAGAGGAGTCTAGTGGGCTACAGTCCATGGGATCACAAAAAGTTGGATACGACTGAAGCACTGAGCACAACACATATACCAAAACCTCACGGTAACTGCATACCACAAATCTAAAATATTAACAGATACACATACAAAAAGGAATCCAAACACAACCCCTAAAGTTAGTCATCAATTCACAAGAGAACAAAAGAGGAAGAAAAGAAAAAAGACCTACTAAAAAAATCCGAAACAATCAAAACAATGAACAAATGGCAATTAAGGATATATATATATTGATAATTACCTCAAATATGAATGGATAAATGCTCCAACCAAAAGACATAGATTGGCTGAATAGATACAAAAATAAGACCACTCCATATGCTGTTTGTGAGAGACCAATTTCAGACCTAGGAACACATACAGATTGAAAGTGAGGGAATGGAAAAAGGTATTCCATGGAAATAAAAATCAAAAGAAAGCTGGAGTAGCCACACTCCTATCAGAAGAAGCAGACTATAAAATAAAGACTGTTACAACAGAAAAAGAAGGACACTACATAGTGATCAAGGAATCAATCCAAGAAGAACATATAATTATAAATATATGTGCATCCAATATAGGAGCACCACAATATATAAGGCAAATAATAAGAGCCATAAAAGGACAAATCAACAGTAACACAATAATAGTGGGGGGACTTTAACACCCCACTTTCATCAGTGGGCAGAACATCCAGACAGAAAATTAATAAGAAAATACAAGCTTCAAGACAGACTTAACTGAGATTTACATGACATTCCATCTGAAAGCAGCAGAAAATACTTTCCTCTTAAGTGCACAAGGAATACTCTTCAGGATAGATCACATTTTGGGCCACAAATCAAGCCTCAGTAAATTTGAGAAAACTGAAATCATATCAAGCATCTTTTCTGACCACACTATGAGATTAGAAATCAATTAAAAAAAAGAAATAAAAACTGTAAAAAACAAAAACACCCAGAGGCTAAAATACATGTTATTAAATAACCAAGAGGTCATTCTTCAAATAAAAAAGGAAACCAAACAATATCTAGAAACAAACGACAATGAAGACATGATGACCCAAAACCTTTGGGATACAGCAAAAGCAGTTCAGAGAGAGAAGTTTACACAGCAATTCAATCCTACCTCAAGACACAAGAAGAATATCAAATAAATAACCTAACCTTACACCTAAAGCAACTAGAGAAAGAATAACAAAAAAACCCTTAAGTAGTAGAAGGAAAGAAATCATAAAGATCAGAGCAGAAATAAATGAAATAGAAATGAAGAAAACAGTAACGAAAACCAATGAAACTAAGTAGTTATTTGAATGATCAACACAATTGATAAACCTTTAGCAAGACTCATCAGAAAAAAAAAGGGAGAAGATTTGAATCAATAACATTAGAAATGAAAAAGAAGTTACAACACTACAGAAACACAAAGGATCATAAGAAACTACTACAGGCAACTGTATGCCAATAAAATCGACAACATGGAAGAAATGGACAAATTCTTAGAAAAGTATAACCTTCCAAGACTGAACCAGGAAAAAATAGAAAATATGAACAGACCAATCACAAGCACTGAAATTTAAACTGTGATTAAACATATTCTAACAAGCAAAAGCCCAGGGCCAGATGGCTTCACAGGCAAATTCTATTAAATATTTAGAGAAAAGCTAATATCTATCCTTCTCAAAATCTTTCAAAAAATTGCAGAGGGAGGAACACCCTCAAGCTCATTCTATAAGGCACCATCATCCTGATACCAAAACCAGACAAACATATGACAAAAAAAGAAAATTACAGGCCAATATCACTGATGAAAATAATCCATAAATTCCCAACAAAATACTAGCAAACCGAATCCAACAACATATTGAAAGGACCATACAACATGATCAAGTTGAATTTATCTCAGTGATTTAAGGATTCTTCAATATATGCAAATCAATCACTGTGATACACTATATTAACAAACTGAAGAATAAAAACCATATGGTCATCTCAATAGATGCAGATAAAGATTTTCACAAAATTCAATACCCATTTATGATTAAGAAAAAACTCCCTAGAAAATGAGCACAGGAAGAACATATCCTCAACACAATAAAGGTCATATATGACAAACCCACAGCAAACATCATTCTCAATGGTGAAAAACTGAAAGCATTTCTGTTAAGATCAGACACAAGACAAAGGTGTCCACCTTCACCATTATTATTCAATAATTACTGAATTATTCCATTATTTGAAAGTCCAAGCCATGGCAATCAGAGAAGAAAAATAAATAAAAGGAATCCAAATGGAAAAAGAAGTAAAACTGTCACTGTTTGCAGTAACATGATTCTATACATTGAAAATCCTAAAGATATTGTGCAATCAGAAAACTACTAGAGCTAATCAAAGAATTTATTTAAGTTGCAGGATACAGAAATCTCTTGCATTCCTATATACTAACAATGAAAGATCAGAAAAAGAAATTAAGGTGACAATCCCATTTGCCACTGTAAAAAAAGAATACCTAGGAATAAACATACCTAAGAAGGCAAAAGACCTATACGCAGAAAACTATAATGATGAAGGAAATAAAAGATGACAAAAACAGATGAAGAGAGATCAAGTTCTTGGATTGAAAGAATATTTTCAAAATGATTATACTACTCAAGGCAATTTAGAGATTCAGTGCAAGCCCTAACAAATTATCAATGGCATTTTTCATAGAATTAAAGAAAAAAATCTTAAAATTTGTATGGAGCCACAAAAAACCCTGAATAGACTAAGCTAACTTGAGAAAGAAAAATGGAGCTGGAGGAACTGGGCTCCCTGGCTTCAGACTATACTACAAAGCTACCGTCATCAAAACAGTTATGGTACTGGCACAAAAACAGAAATATAGACCAATGGAACAAGACAGAGAACCCAGAGATAAACCCACACATCTATGGATACCTTATTTTTAACAAAGGAGGCAAGAATATACAATGGGGCAAAGAGTCTCTTCAATAAATGGTGCTGGGAAAATTGGACAGCTGTATGTAAAAAAATGAAATTAGAACATTCTTTAATACCATACATAAAAATAAACTCAAAATGGATTAAAGACCCAAATTTAAGATCAGATACTATAAAACTCTTAGAGGAAAACATAAGCAGACATGCTGACACAAATTGCAGCAATCTCTCTTTTGATCCATCTCACAGAGTAATAGAAATAAAAACAAAAATAAATGAGATCTAACTAAACACAAAAGCTTTTGCACAACAAAGGAAACCATAAACAAAATGAAAAGACAACCCACAGAAGAGAGAAAATATTTGCAAATGATGTTACTGACAAGGGATTAGTCTCCAAAATTTAAAACAGCTCATGCAGCTCAATATCAAAAAACAAACTGAATCAAAAAATGGACAGACGACATAAAGAGATATTTCTACAAAGGAGACACACTGATGGCCAAGAGGCACATGAAAAGATTCTCGACATCACTAATTACGCAAATCAAAACTACAATGAGGTATCACCTCACAATAGTTAGAATGGCCATCATCAAAAAGTCTGCAGCTGCTGCTGCTAAGTCGCTTCAGTTGTGTCCGACTCTGTGCGATCCCATAGACGGCAGCCCACCAGGCTCCCCATCCCTGGGATTCTCCAGGCAAGAACACTGGAGTGGGTTGCCATTTCCTTCTCCAATGCATGAAAGTGAAAAGTGAAAGTAAGTCGCTCAGTCGTGTCCGACTCTTCGTGACCCCGTGGACTGCAGCCTACCAGGCTCCTCCGCCCATGGGATTTTCCAGGCAAGAGTACTGGAGTGGGGTGCCATTGCTGGAGAAGGTGTGGTGAAAGGAGAATCTTCCTACACTGCAGGTAGGAATGTAAAAGAGTACAGCCACTATGGTCAACAGTATAGTGGTTCCCTCAAAACCTAAAAACAGAGCTACAATATGATCCAGCCATCTCACTCCATCCTATAATCTGGAAAATAAAGTGGTTCAAAAGGATATATGCACCCCAGTGTTCATTATGGCACTGCTTACACAACAGCCATGGCCTGAAGCAGCCTAAATGTCTATTGACAGATGAATGGATAAAGAAGATATGGTATATATACAATGGAATATCATTCAGCCACTAATAAGAATGAAATAATGCCATTTTCAGCAACGTGGATGAACCTGAAGATTATCATACTCAGTGAAGTAAGTCAGAGAAAGATAAACATCATATGATATTTATATGCAGAATGGGGGGAAGGTTAGATTGGGGGCTTGGGATTGACATGTACACAATGCTATATTTAAAATAATATGTCAGACGTCCCTGGTGGTACAGTGGATAGGAATTTGCCTACCAATGCAGGAGACATTGGTTTTATCTCTGGTCAGGAAGATTTCACATGCCATGGGGCAACTAAGCCTGTATACTACAACTACTGAGCCTGCAAGCCACAAATACTGAGCTCTAGGGCCGGTGAGCTGCAATTACTGAGCCCATGTGCCTAGAGCCTATGCTCCACAATAAGAGAAGCCCGAGCACCACAGTGAAGAGCAGCCCCTGCTTGCCACAACTAGTGAAAGCCTGCACATCACAACAAAGACCCAGTGCAGCCACAAATAAATAATTAATTTTTAGAAAAGTCATTCCATTAAAAAATATATAAATAAAATTTCAATTTTTAAAAATAAATAAATAGAACAAATTCTCATGCTAAACAACTGACTTAGAAACTAAGCTGTTTTAAACATATGGCAGAATAACTAGTATCCCCTGAACCTTAACTCCATATGCAAATATCAATATGTCATACATGTTGTAAAGCTGAATTCAGCCCTATCCTTCAACAATATGGTTTTACTATACATTCATGTAAAATGTAGTGAATGGAGGCAACTGACAAATTATATCACTCTTCAGTACTTGGAGAAGGAAATGGCAACCCACTCTTAATATTCTTCCCAGGGAAATCCCATGGACACAATCTTCAGTTCTAGATTAAGGGGATTCATTTATGATATGATTGCTGCCAAGTCTTTAGTCTAATACAAAGATGTTATGAAGTCTACTGTGGTTTCTGGGTAGTACCATGACATCAATTTCATAACATCTTAGAGCTTCACAACACTTGTTGTAAAATGAACATAAATTGATACCAGCACTGTAGGCTGTGTGTGCCAAGTTTGCACCTTAGTGAGTTGCTCCATGATAGGTGAAAGTTTTTCTGGTATGTACTGTGTCAGAACCATTTACATGACTTGTTTCAATGTGTGTCATGTGGCAGATTAGGTGATTCCCAGAGCTTTGCAAGATGCAAACATTATACAATAAGAACAAAAGGTGCCACATAGTTTCAAAAGGAGATATATTTGCAAACAGACTTAAAATATGTGATAATGTAATGCAACCTGCATTCTTACTATCAATACTTCCTATATTGGAGAAAAGGGCTAAGCACCTCCTTTTGAAGCTCATTCAAAATACGAAAGAATGTAGCTACTTCCTGAAATTTCCATGGAAAAAAAGTTAAGCAATGAGAATTGAAGAGTTTTATGTTTTTAACATCATTTACCTCTTCAGTAATTGAATCTAATGATGAAGTAGCTTCATCATAGAGAATGACTGGGGGGTTCTTCAAAATGGCTCTTGCAATTGCTACTCTTTGCTTTTCTCCTCCTGGTAAAGAAAATTTTAACATAGTATAACGTAAAGACATATTTTATATTTCTAGTATTTCCATTAATCATAACCACCAAGTAATACCTTCAATATTTGGTTTTACTCTTGATTATTGTTAATTTTACCCAGTTTTAAGAGTCTATGTTCATATATAATATCCCTTGACAAACTATATTCCCTGGAACATTAATGTAATTCTGGATTCTGACTTCATGGCAGGTGAAAAGAACAAAGAGGGGAGGTGACAATTTTGATTCTAGAATTACTTCTCTCACCAAAAATATGCTCATGACATACATTATTTTATATGTACTTTATATTACTTCCCAATGAACAATGACTTCAGGTAGAAAAGTTCCAATATGACAGAATCCACAAAGCCAAAAACAAATTCAATATATGAAGTCTGAAAACTTAAAGACATGAAACTATGAATATCTAAATTTATTTCTTAATATAACAAAGTACCATTTAGCCAGTATTCTAAAAGATTTTTTTTACAGAAAGCTGTTATTTTCACAGCACTCTTCAATGTTAAGGCTGTATCCTAGGACCTCTTATTTCACCTTAGTTCTTTGCTATAGGGCTCTAGCACAGCAGAATTTTAAAACAGAAAGATTACAGAGGCCCAGAAAAGTTAAGTGATTTGCTCGAGATCACAGAGCAAGTTCTGGCAGGATCTGAACAAGACTTGACTAATTCCCAGTCCAAAGCTTTTTCTTTCACAATGTACGAACCCACAATTATTCCTAATATACTCTAAAGAAAATAAAGCAACCTTTTTTCCTTCACTGGGACTCTCATAGGTCTAAGGCCATCAATCTTACATAAAACTTTGGTTGGAAGTATAAAAGATTCCCTGATGGCTCAGACAGTAAAGAATTTGCCTGCAATGCAGGAGACCAGAGTTCGATCCCTGAGTTGGGAAGATTCCCTGGAGAAGTGAATGGCTACCCACTCCAGTATTCTTGCAAGGTGCTTGCACACAGTATGTACCTAGTCAATGTTGTGATACCAGTTTATAATGAGAAATAAGATTCATTAAAATTCATGTGGATATTCTGAATTCTTTTTTTTACCCTCATTCCAAATCTATAAAGCTCCCTCCCAAACTAAACTAGAATGAAAAGTAAATGCAAAGAGTGTAGCATGTTTATATAAGTTAATACTTTCAGGCACTAGTTATCACCATACTTTCAGAATTCAAATAATTCAGGGCAAAGAAACATTTTTCTGAATCCTCAAGAAAATTCAGTCATTTTAGGATAATCCATTATAAAACTTAATAATCATCTCATAATTAAACACTTAAAATTCAGAAGCCCTAAAATTTACTTGGTCACTAAACCAAAAAAGACAGGAAAATGAAGCTGGCTATAAGGAAATATACCAAGTATAAGGAAATCTAAAGTTATCGAAAACATTCCATAATAATCTAAGAAATTATGAGGAGATACACTGTGCTGTGCTTAGTTGCTCAGTCATGTCCGACTCTTTGCAACCCCATGGGCTGTAGCAAGCCAGGCTCCTCTGTCCATGGGGATTCTCCTTGCAAGAATACTGGAATGGGTTCCCATGCCCTCCTCCATGATCTTCCCAGCCCAGGGATCAAATCCAGGTCTCCCACACTGCAGGCGGATGCTTTACCATCTGAGCCACCAGCGAAGCCCATGAACACTGGAGTGGGCAAGGAATTGAACTGGGGTCTCCTGCGTTGCAGGAAGATTCTTTACCAGCTGTGCTATGAGAAGATATACTATTTACTATCAAATTACTGTCTCTACTCTTACTTCTTTCCCATGTGAATAATGATCTTAGCTCTCCTTTAAGATAATAAGTTAACACTGATCTCACCATGTATCAGTAACTTACTATTAAGCACTTACAGTGTTTGCAGCTGTGAGTGGGAAAAAAAAAAGAGAGAGAGAGAGACCTGCATAATTTCGGAACAGTTACTTCTAGCATGTTGAATTGTTTATAGTGATAGACAGGAAACTGGGAACTTTGCCAAAAGAGACTAGATAAGCATTAGGTTTGTATTCTGTCATTACATTTTCTAGTAAATGGTTCTGACAAATTAAAGTTTGAAGGGTGAATATAAGTGGGGGCCAGGTCTAAAATCTTTGATTACCTGAAAGCTTGAGTCCTCGTTCCCCTACTTGGGTGTCATATCCATGTGGCATTCGAAGAATTGCATCATGGAGTCCAGCTAATTTTGCCACTGCATATACTTCCTCAGGTGAAGCACTGATGTTTCCATATAAGAGGTTGTAGTAAATGGTATTATGGAAGAGGACAGCATCCTGGACCAGATTTATATATATATACACACACACAGATACGCATGTTTCATATTTTAAAAATTCAAACAATAGTAAAGACATAAAGAGTAAAATGTGATAAAAGAGGTCTTTTATTAATATCATCCCTCATGCCTGCTTCATTTCCCTTCCCAGAGCTAATCACCATGAACCATTTGTTGTGTATCATTCCAAACTTTTTCTGATACATTTATATGCTTAAACATACACCTTTTTTTTTTTTTCCCCCAACCAAAGTGGGGCCATACTATATAAGTTGCTTTTTTCACTTAACACATTCTGGGGATTGTTCATGTCAATAACAGAAACCTACTTCATTCTTTTTAACAGTTCTGTGATACTAAGGATGTATCATATTTATCTATTCCTCTACTGATGGATATTCATTAAAACTTTTGCTACTGTAAACAATGTTGAAATAAAATATCACTGTATAATGACTTATACACACCCTCTGTAAGAAGGATTCCTAGAAGAGACTGTTGGGTTACAAGCATACATTTACCCTTGGATAGTATGGCCCAACTGTCTTCCAAAAACGTTCCAACAGCATATACCCCAACCAACAATGTATGAGGGTGCCAGGTCCCCATATCCTCAACAACCCTGGATATTAATAAGTTTTCATTGTTGCTACTTTTGAGGGTAAAATGTTGTTTTTGTTTAAATTGGCATTTCTTTTATTACTAATGAAATTGAATACATTTCATATATTAATATCTCAGAAGCTTTTAAATTGGACTTAAAATACAGAAAGCAAAGAATTTATGCATTATAGATTTTTGGGGGGAGAAAGTTCACTGCAAGCATTCATTTGATATTTCAATTTATTTTGACATGGCACACTAAAGCTAATTTACTTAACGTGAGTATCTACCTCCCACTTTTCTTTCAGTATCCAATGGTTGTAAGGCAATAGTTAGTAAGATGAAACAAAATGATTCTATTGGTTAAAATTAACCAGTACACTCAATTAAGATCTTCTTTAATATCAGCCCTAGAGTTACAGATATTATTTCAAATCATATTTTAATAACTTTTACACCTAATACTAAACTTTTACACCTAATACTAAAACTTTTCTTGTATGGAGGTGATAGTTCAATCCAATGAGTTTAAAGTTCTGCAAAGAGAAAATACTTATTTTTAAATATTTTCTATTTAGAAAAAAAATAAAATAAATGCTAACTGGAAATGTTAAAAATACAAAATGTATGGTAAAATAAAAGTTAATTAAATAATCCATAATCCCACCAACCAGCAATAACTACTATTAACATGTTGGTACATTTTCTCCAATTATTTTCTGTTACATGTATTTATTTAATATAAAATGGAGATATTACATTTTGTTTGCAAATTCTTTTTCAACAAACTTTGTTTTTTTTATAATTTATTTATTTATTTTTTAATTAATTTTTTTTTAGTTTGTTTTGCTTTACAATCCTGTATTCGTTTTGCTATACATTGACATGAATCAGCCATGAGTGTACATGAA
>SJXQ01004095.1:75531-86875 GCA_006408695.1 Aepyceros melampus | reverse complement strand
TTTAATTAAAGAGGAAGACTTTATTTTTCTTATCATCACTCTTAATGACATTCAACAGAACAATTTTCTACTAACAAAAATTTTGGTTGTACCAGTCGATTCACATGTAGAAGGGTACCTGCTCAACACAGAAGCAGTCCTCTTAGAAGAGAATCCTTCCTAAGCTGACTGTATCTTGGAAAATCCCACTCTTCTTGAGATAAGTTAGTCATTTAGTGACAGTTTCATTAACAAACTATATCATATTCATATCTGCTTCATCAAAGATCTGTTCCTTGCTTCACAGATTGAACCTTTTCGTATGTGTTGTCCCAGGCTGAACCGAGTCTGAACTTGCCAAGGGTACTCAGATTTGAATTTCTGATGAAATTCATCTAATCAGACCACTGTTCCTCCCTGGTGAGAGTTGCTAGAATGCCTCGCTGCTCAAGGCCTTTTGGAAGAAGATTTCATAATGTGTATCTCCAGCTTACTTTTTAATTTTCTCTTGCAAATTTCCTGGAAAATCAGCAAAAATTTTTTTTACTAAAAATAGTAATATATGTAAGTCTAGCATAGTAACAAGCCCAGAATACACAAAAAAATGACAGTTTCTTTTCTCCTTTTTGACTTTTCTCCCTTCATATATCATATTAATGGTCACTCCAAGGTAGTTTCAAACTCCTACAGTCTTGTGACGCAACTTTCATGAGTGAGGAGCTACTTCTTATGGGTAAACAACAAAAGTGGTTTCTTGAGGTGGAATCTGCTGCTGCTACTGCTAAGTCGCTGTGTCCGACTCTGTGCGACCCCATACATGGCAGCCCACCAGGCTCCCCCGTCCCTGGGATTCTCCAGCCAAGAACACTGGAGTGGGTTGCCATTTCCTTCTCCAATGCAGGAAAGTGAAAAGTGAAAGTGAAGTCGCTCAGTCGTATCTGACTCTTAGCGACCCCATGGACTGCAGCCCACCAAGCTCCTCCACCCATGGGATTTTCCAGGCAAGAGTACTGGAGTGGGGTGCCACTGCCTTCTCCAGAGCTGAATCTACTTCTGACAAAGATGCTGTGAAAATTGTTGACTTGAAAATAAAGGATTTAGAATAGTGCGTAAACTTAGCTGACAAAACTGTAGCAGGATTTGAGAGAATTGACCCAATTTTTGAAAGAAGTTCTGCTGTGGGTAAAATGCTATCAAACTACATTGTATGGTAAAGAGAAATCACTTATGAAAGGATGAGTCAATAGATGCAACAAACTTCATTCTTGTCTTATTTTCAAAAATTGCCACAGTCACCCCAACCTTCCACAACTCCTACTCTGAACTGTGCAACCATCAACCATCTCTTCCCAAGGAGATGAGATCTGAAGAAAGAAAAAGAGTTAAACTCTACTTGTTCATTGTGTGACTTTGGGGAAACTACTGAGATTAAGGAAGCCTCAGTAATTTTATCTGAAAAATAATAGTACCAGTGTTACAAATTACTGTGAGAGTTAAATTATATCATGCTCAAAAATGTTAATATAGTATAGTAAAAATGCTATATAGTAAAAAATGCTATATAATAAAAATTTTAAATATTTAGAAACAATAGTAATTATTTCAGTAGTAATCACTATTTTAAATAACCACAGGGGCAGGAGGGGGGAGGTGGGGGGTCGGGATTGGGAGTTCATGTACACTCGTGGCTGATTCATGTTGATGTGTAGCAAAACAAATACAGTATTGTAAAGCAAAACAAACTAAAAAAATAAAAATTAATTTAATAAATAAATAACCACAGACTAACAAGTATTATCTTCTGGATACGCCACCAACATTTTTAGAAAGATTGTTGTCAACACTAAAAATGGATGGAAATGATAGTATCTAGGTTTCCCTGGTAGCTCAGATGGTTAAAGACTCTGCTTGCAAAGCAGGAGGCCTGGGTTGCATCCCTAGATCAGGAAGATCCCCTGAATGAGGCTACCCACTCCAATATTCTTACCTGGATAATTCCATGAACAAAGAAGCCTGGTGGGCTACAATCCATGGGATTGCAAAGAGTCAGACACAACTGAGTGACAACATGCACGCATAACAATATCTATTGTTTAGAAAGTGGTTGATAAATATGAAGTTGTCATTTCTGAATGTCAAAAATGGTCAAATATGAGCAATTTACATTGTTCAACCTAAATATTTACATCATTGTTTGGGTATCTTTTTTAAACACTAAAAACATTTTGTATTGGGGTACAGCCAATTAACAAATGGTGATAGTTTCACGTGAATAGCACATGAACTCAGCCTTACATGCATATGCTGTTATTCTCAATAGGAATACTAAGATTTATCAATATTTGCATGAATCTCAGGAAAGGGCTAATTAATGCATACTAGCCTATCTGGCTAATTAATGCATACTAGCCCCACCAGGGCTTCCCTGGTGGTTCAGATGGTACAGAATCCACCTGCAATGTGGGACACCTGAGTCTGATCCCCAGGTTGGGAAGATCCCCTGGAGGAGGGCATGGCAACCCATTCAAGTATTCTTTCCTGGAGAATCCCATGGACAGAGGAGCCTGGCATACTGCAGTCCATGGGGTCAAAAAAAGTACTCTTTTCAAAAGAGGGCAGCGATATTCTTGTACTAAATTTTCTTCAGATTTCAGAGACAAGAATTACAAATTATTTCACTTCAGTGTGACCAAAGTTATAAATCACTTGTGACAAGATAATGTTTAAAAAGAGCTTGCATTTTCTTTGTAAATATGGATCCTATTGGCAAAGTCACTTTCTTGAAAAGAAAATTAGAGACAACCTAAACTCAGAGGAATTGCCTTACAATTTTCCTGTGATCAAGTAACTAAAGGAAATTGCTGTCCCCTCGCTGTTCTGAGCCCAAGTTCACCTATTTTTGTGATTTCAAGTGTGAAGAAGGAAGTTTCACATAAAACTCTTCAAGATAGAGATAGGAATGAGATTCTGAGAGACGTATATTTAATTATATAAACTTGTTCTATGATATACAATCAATTGCACATTTCCAGAAATGCAAAAGGCAAAGGCCTCTTAGCCACAAAGTCAAAAATCACTCATGTGTGTAATTCAGTTGATTCCTTAGTAAGCTTCAACACATCATTAACCTAAAACTTAGGTAAAACTTTTCTATTATAACAGAGTGAAACATTTTGAGGTACATATAATCTTTTGATGAACTGATAATCATTTGAGAGAAATTATTGTGCTAAAAGACCTCAGGATTAGGCTTTAATCCCTCTTGGTACCAGTTTAAGAAATGCCAGTTTCCCTTTACTCATTTCAACATGTATTCAGTGTAAAGTTTCAAATCTATTGCTTTATTTGGAGAAAGTGACTTTATAGCCATCAAAACCGTATTTCATCATGCAGAATTTTCAGAGATGGCAAAGTTAGTGGTGGTGCTGAAATCTAGCATGGTTCTCCCTATCATAATAGCCAAGACATGCTGCTGCTGCTGCTGCTGCTGCTAAGTCGCTTCAGTCGTGTCCGATTCTGTGCGACCCCAGAGACGGCAGCTTACCAGGCTTCCCCATCCCTGGGATTCTCTAGGTAAGAATACTGGAGTGGGTTGCCATTTCCTTCTCCAATGCATAAAAGTGAAAAGTGAAAGTGAAGTTGCTCAGTTGTGTCCGACTCTTAGCGACCCCATGGACTTCAGCATACCAGGCTCCTCCGTCCATGGGATTTTCCAGGCCAAGACATGGAAACAACCTAAATGCCCATCGACAGATGAATGGATAAGGAAATGTGGTACATATATGATTGTGTATACATATATTCGTATATACATATATTCACGTATTCATGGGCTTCCCTGGTAGCTCAGTGTTAAAGAATTCACTTACCAATGCAGCAGACATGGGTTCGATACCTGGGTCAGAGAAATTCACCTAAAAAAAGAAACGGCAATACACTCCAATGGCACTTCTTACCTGGAGAATCCCATGGACAGAGGAGCCTGGCGGGCTACAGTCCATGGTGTCACGAAAGAGTTGGACACAATTTAACGACTAAACAACAGCTGGTTCTGCTGCTGCTAAGTCACTTCAGTCGTGTCGACTCTGTACGACCCCATAGACAGCAGCCACCAGGCTCCCCTGTCCCTGGGATTCTCCAGGCAAGAATACTGGAGTGGGTTGCCATTTCCTTCTCCCGTGCAACCCCATAGATGGCAGCCCACCAGGCTCCCCCATCCCTGGGATTATCCAGGCAAGAACACTGGAGTGGGTTGCCATTTCCTTCTCCAATGCATGAAAGTGAAAAGTGAAAGTGAAGTCGCTCAGTCGTGTCCGACTTAGCGACCCCATGGACTGCAGCCTACCAGGCTCCTCCGTCCATGGGATTTTCCAGGCAAGAGTACTGGAGTGGGTTGCCATTCCCTTCTCCGTAAACAACAGCAAACAACAAATATACATATATACATTATATACATAAAATGCCATTTGGAGCAACATGGTTGGACCTAGAGATCATCATACTAAGTGAAGTAAGTCAAACAAGACAAATATCACATGATATCACTTATATATGGAATCTAAAATATGAGACAGATGAACTTATTTACAAAACAGAAACAGACTCACAGACATATAGAACAGACTTGTGGTTGCTGTTGGAGAGGTGAGGTGAGGGAGAGATAGACTGGGAGTTTGGGAGCAGTAGATGCTAACATATATAAAATGTTAATATATACAAAATAGATAAACAGCATGGTCCTACTGTAATAAATCATAATGGAAAATAATATGAAAAGAATATATGTATGTGTGTGTGTGTTTATATAACTGACTCATTTTGCTTACAACAGAAATTAACACATTTTCAAATCAATTATATTTCTATAAAATAAAATTTTTAAAATTCTTGTATGTGGAGTGATACCTATGAAAAAAGGCAGAGTAAGAAAGTCCAAATTCTACCACACCATACACAAAAATAACTCAAAATGGATTAAAGACCTAAATTAAGACCAGAAATTATAAAACTCCTGGAGGAAAACATAGGCAAAACACTCTCTGACATAAATCACAGCAAGATCCTCTATGACCCAACTCCAGATTAATGGAAATAGAAGCAAATATGAACAAACGGGACCTAATTAAACTTAAAGCCTTTGCACAATGAAGGAAACTATAAGCAATGTGAAAAGACAGCCTTCAGAATGGGAGAAAATAATAGTAAATGAAGCAACTGACAAAGAATTAATCTCAAAAATATACAAGCAGCTCCTACAGCTCAACTCTAGAAAAATAAGCGACCCAATCAAAAGATGGGCCAAAGAACTAAACAGACATTTCTCCAAAGAAGACATACAGATGGCTAACAAACACATGAAAAGATGCTCAACATCACACATTACCAGAAAAATGCAAGTCAAAACCACAATGAGGTACCATCTCATGTCGGTCAGAATGGCTGCCATCAAAAAGTCTACAAACAATAAATGCCGGAGAGGGTGCAGAGAAAAGGGAACCCTCTTATATTGTTGGCAGGAACGAACACTAGGACAGCCACTATGGAGAACAGTGTTGAGGTTCCTTAAAAAACTGGAAATAGGACTGCCTATGACCCAGCAATCCCACTGCTGGGCATACACACTGAAGAAACCAGAATTGAAAGAGACACATGTACTCCAATGTTCATCTCAGCACTGCTGATGTTCATCAGCAGGTGAATGAATAAGAAAGCAGTGGTACATATACACAATGGAATATTGCTCAGCCATTAAAAAGAATGCACTTGAATCAGTTCTAATGAGGTGGATGAAACTGGAGCCTATTATACAGAGTGAAGTAAGTCAGAAAGAAAAGCACCAATATGGTATATTAACACATATATATGGAATTTAGAAAGATGGTAATGATGACCCTATATGAGAGACAGCAAAAGAGACACAGATGTAAAGAACAGACTTTTGGACTCTGTGGGAGAAGGTGAGGGAGGGAAGACTTGAGAGAATAGCACTGAAACATATATATTACCATATGTAAAATAGATGGCCAGTCCAGGTTCGATGCATGAGACAGGGTGCTCAGGGCTGATGTACTGGGATGACCCTGAGGGATGGGATGGGGAGGGAGGGGGGAGAAAAGTGTCCTCCCCCCAAGATGGGGGACACCCATGGTTGATCATGTGAATGTATGGCAAAAACCACTACAATACTGTAAAGTAATTAGCCTCCAATTAAAATAAATAAATAAATTTACAAAAATAAAACAAATTCTACTACTCTGTAAAACCAATGACAAAAAGGGCAAAACTGTCGAGATCAATTTATTTGGAACTCTGGAAACTAACTAAAGACTTGTAGCAGCATGGGCAGCACTTATTCAAGAAAAATAGCTGATTTTCAGTAAGAATAGCAAATTTTGTGGCATTTTAACTTACCCCACTCTCATTTTCCTCACCTCAGTTCAGTGGTAGACTTAAAAATAACAGTCTGCATTCCCATTCCCAGAGGGAAAAGAATAAGCCTCATTCACAGAGAATTACAATTATTTTTCACCTGTCTGATGGCTCCCTGGAGGGACAGTCCAAAACATTTGCCTTTACTTTGCCTAATTTGAAACTGACTCAGTGCTAAAGTTGCTTCCTGGGGGATGTTTTTCAAGAAACATTTGTAGGCTGATATCTTGGCTGCTGCTGTCTGAGGCAATCGGTGAGAGCTGGAACTATTGTAAACCATTGTAGACTAGCCAAGGAGCTTGAAAATTAAGGCTGAGGAGTGAGACGTACAAGGGGACTTCGAAAAAATCCAATATACTGTTGGGAATATAGAAGACTATACACATGATTAGACCTCAAGAAAGACCTGGAGATTCTATGGAAGCAGGAAAATTAAACACTGAAACCCAGGACAAAAAGAGAATCTTGAAAGCAGCAAGGGAGTTGTGACTCATAACATAAAAAGAATGCCTAATAAGATTAACATTTGATTTCTCATCAGAAAACAGAGGACCAAATGACAATGAGGTTACATATTTGAAATGCTAAAAGAAAAAGAAATGCCAAATCATTTTATATTTGGCAAAACTATTCTTCAACAATGAAAGCTAAATTAAGACATTCCCCAATAAACAAAGTTTTGTCAAAAGAACACACTGGTCATAGCAAACACCCTCTTCCAATAACCCAAGAGGAGATTCTACACAGGACATCATTAGATGGTCAATATCAAAATCAGATTGATTATATTCTTTGTAGCCAAAGATGGAGAAGTTCTGACCAGTCAGCAAAAGCAAGACCTGGAGTTGACGGTGGCTCAAACCATCAGCTCCTTATTGCAAAATTCAGACCTAAATTGAAGAAAGTAAGGATCACTAGGCCATTCAGGTATGAACTAAATCAAATCTCTTATGAATTATATAGTGAACGTGATGAATAGATTCCAGGGATCAGATCTGGTAGACAGAGTGCCTGAAGAACAATGGACAGAGGTTCATAATATTGTATAAAGGCAGTGACCAAAACCAGCCCAAAGAAAAAGAAATACAAGAAGGCAAAGTGGCTGTCTGAGGAGGTCTTACAAATAGCTGAAAAAAAGAAGAGAAGCAAAAGGCAAAGGAGAAAGGGAAAGATATACCCATATGTATGCAGAGTTCTAGAGAATAGCAAGGAGAGATAAGAAAGGCTTCTTAAGTGAATGATGCAAATAAATAGAGGAAAACAATAGAATGGGAAAGACTAGAGATCTTTTCAAGAAAATTGGACATACCAAGGGAACATTTTAGGCAAGGATGGACACAATAAAAGACAGAAAGAACAAGGACCTTACGGAAGCAGAAGAGATTAAGAAGAGGTGGCAAGAGAAGAGCTCTATGAAAAAGACCCTAATGACCCGGATAGCCACGATGTTATTGTCACTCATATACAGCCAGACATCCTAGAGTGTGAGATCAACTGGGCCTTAGGAAGCATTGCTACAAACAAAGCTAGTGGAGATGATGGAATTCCAGCTGAGCTATTGAAAATCCTAAAGGATGTTGCTGTTAAAGTGCTGCACTCAATATGTCAGCAAATTTGGAAAACTCAGTAATGGCCACAGGACTGGAAAAGGTCAGATTTCATTCCAATCTCAAAGGGCAATGCCAAAGAATATTCAAACTTCCAGACAATTGCACTCATTTCACATGCTAGCACGGTCATGCTCAAAATCCTTCAACAGTACATGAACAAGAATGTCCAGATGTACAAACTGGATTTAGAAAAGATAGAGGAACCACGGATCAAATTGCCAACATCTGTTGGATCATTGAAAGCAAGATAATTCCATGAAAAACATCTACTTCTTCTTCTTTGACTATGCTAAAGCCTATGACTGTGTGGATCACAGGAAACTATGGAAAATTCTTCAAGATATGGGAATAACAGACCACTTTACCTGTCTCCTGAGAGACCTGTATGCAGGTCAAGAAGCAACAGTTAGAAACTTACATGGGACAACTGACTGGTTCAAAATTGGGATGGTCATGCTCAAAATCCTTCAACAGTACATGAACCAAGAATGTCCAGATGTACAAACTGGATTTAGAAAAGATAGAGGAACCACGGATCAAATTGCCAACATCTGTTGGATCATTGAAAGCAAGATAATTCCATGAAAAACATCTACTTCTTCTTCTTTGACTATGCTAAAGCCTATGACTGTGTGGATCACAGGAAACTATGGAAAATTCTTCAAGATATGGGAATAACAGACCACTTTACCTGTCTCCTGAGAGACCTGTATGCAGGTCAAGAAGCAACAGTTAGAAACTTACATGGGACAACTGACTGGTTCAAAATTGGGAAAGGAGTACAACAAAGCTATATATTGTCACACTATTTATTTAACTTATATTCAGAGTACATCATGCAAAATGATGGTCTGGCTGAATTACAAGCTGGAATCAAGATTGTTGAGAGGACTATCAACAACCTCAGATATGAAGGCAGAGGAACTAAAGAGCCTTTTGATAAGGGTGAAAGAGGAGAGTGAAAAAGTTGGCCTGAAATTCAACATTCAAATAGTAAGATCATGGCATCCAGTCCCATCACTTCATGGCAAATAGATGGGGGAAAAGTGAAAATAGCAATAGATTTTATTTTCTGAAGCCTGCCGTGCTGCAGTCCATGAGGTCACAGAATCAGACACGATTTAGTAACTAAACAACAACAGAGAAACAAGAATTGTGAGAAATCATTGCTGGCACATCTGCCCTACAAGAGATTCCAAAGCAGTCTCTCAGGCTGAAATGAAAGAATACTAGGCAGTAACTCAACCCCAGATGAAGAGAAATAAAGAGCACTAGGAATGGTAATTACACAGGTAAAGATAAAAGACTGCATAAATGTATATTTTCTTTTTAACTCCTTTCTATCTGGTTTTAAAAAGAAATGCATAAAGCAACAACTTTAAATTAAGATTGATTGTCATGCAATGTGTAAAGACGTGCAACAATAACAGCGTAAAAGTCGAGGGACAAGTTATACAGAAACAAAATTTTTACTATTGAAATTAATTTGGTATTAAGTTGAACTTTATTGTTATAAATTTCATAAATGTTAACTGTAATCCCCAGAACAACAGAAAGAAATTAACTAAAAATAAAAGTGAAACAGATGAGAAATTTAAAAGGTACAATAAAAAAATCCACATAACACAAAGTAAGGCAATAGTGGAGAAAACAAGGAACAAAACAGGTCAAACATATTGAAAAAAAACCTAGTGTATGACCATGGGAGTGAATGAAGAATCATACAGAGAAAATGATTCTTGGAAATGAAAGTCAAGGAATGAACATTTTGGGGATATTGGAGTATTTAACCCCAGGGGAATTAAAGTAGCAGAAAAAAATAAGAGGTGTTAAGGAGAAGGTAAAGGCCCAGGAGCAAAACTCTCCACTGGGAGAGGAGAAGTAAAACTAACAGGGAGGGAGAGAAAATGTTCTAGTCCCTAAGGTTAAGGAGGACAGGCTCCAGAGTTATGGTTAGTGGCAGTAAAAAGAAGTTGCTAGCCTGTGAGATGAGAGAGGAAAGAAATAAGATGCTCAGAAAGCACCCAGAAAACATAGTCTTCTGGGTTGGACAGGCTGGGTCTCAACTAAACCTAGTAGGTGACAGAAATAGTCACACACACACACACACCCCTGATTTGTCTATTTCCTTCCTCTTCCAGCACTATTCCTATAATATTTCCTTCTCAATATGTAACAGTTAGCATTTGGTTTCTATAGGTAATACGATTAAGTACTTCATGAGAAGAAACACAAAAGCAATGAAATAGCATAGTGTTCTAAGTAGCAAAACTAAATTAAAAAGTACCTCTGTTTTCAATCAAACAAAATAATCTCAGTTCAGTTCAGTTCAGTTCAGTCGCTCACTAGTGTCCGATTCTTTGCGACCCCATGAATCACAGCACGCCAGGCCTCCCTGTCCATCACCAACTCCCGGAGTTCACCCAGACTCACGTCCATCGAGTCAGTGATGCCATCCAGCCATCTCATCCTCTGTCATCCCCTTCTCCTCCTGCTCCCAATCTCTCCCAGCATCAGTGTCTTTTCCAATGAGTCAACTCTTCGCATGAGGTGGCCAAAGTACTGGAGCTTCAGCTTCAGTATCATTCCTTTGAAAGAAATCCCAGAGCTGATCTCCTTCAAAATGGACTGGGTGGATCTCCTTGCACTTCAAGGGACTCTCAAGAGTCTTCTCCAACACCACAGTTCAAAAGCATCAATTCTTCGGTGCTCAGCCTTCTTCACAGTCCAACTCTCACATCCATACATGACCACAGGAAAAACCATAGCCTTGACTAGACGGACCTTAGTCAGCAAAGTAAGGTCTGTGCTTTTGAATATGCTATCTAGGTTGGTCATAACTTTTCTTCCAAGGAGTAAGCATCTTTTAATTTCATGGCTGCAGTCACCATCTGAAGTGATTTTGGAGCCCCCAAAAATAAAGTATGACACTGTTTCCACATCTATTTCCCATGAAGTGATGGGACCAGATGCCATGATCTTTGTTTTCTGAATGTTGAGCTTTAAGCCAACTTTTTCACTCTCCTCTTTCACTTTCATCAAGAGGCTTTTTAGCTCCTCTTCACTTTCTGCCATAAGGGTGGTGTCATCTGCATATCTGAGGTTATTGATATTTCTCCTGGTAATCTTGATTCCAGCTGGTGTTTCTTCCAGCCCAGTGTTTCTCATGATGTACTCTGCATAGAAGTTAAATAAGCAGGGCGACAATATACAGCCTTGACATACTCCTTTTCCTATTTGGATCAAGTCTGTTGTTCCATGTCCAGTTCTAACTGTTGCTTCCTGACCTGCATACAGATTTCTCAAGAGGCAGGTCAGGTGGTCTG
>SJXQ01004095.1:59705-73598 GCA_006408695.1 Aepyceros melampus | reverse complement strand
TCTGAGCCATAGTCAGCTCCCGGTCTTGTTTTTGTTGACTGTATAGAGCTTCTCCATCTTTGGCTGCAAAGAATATAATCAATCTGATTTCGGTGTTGACCGTCTGGTGAGGTCCATGTGTAGAGTCTTCTCTTGTGTTGTTGGAAGAAGGTGTTTGCTATGACCAGTGCATTTTCTTGGCAAAACTCTATTAGTCTTTGGCCTGCTTCATTCCGCATTCCAAGGCCAAATTTGCCTGTTACTCCAGGTGTTTCTTGACTTCCTACTTTTGCATTCCAGTCCCCTAGAAGCATACCTATATTAAGATACCAGATACTGTAGTAAAAACAAAGCTACTTGGCAAAGAGTAGATGTTCCATATTCAAAAAACAATCACATTACTTCTGGTTGAAAAAGGAAATCAACAGCAAAATAGTTTGATAGGCTGAGTAATCATGCAGAGAAAACTGCAGTTGAATAAGCAAAGGCATTCACTAATGATGCTAAAAATTATATACTACTGTTCACTTTCAAGAAGCTAAACTGTTGAAATGAGCTTACAAGGCTAAATTTGCACAAGAAAAACGTTTCCAATGAAACGTCTCTGTTGCATTATTGGAATGCATTCAAATGTTGTGTGCTTCAGGTCTTGTTCCTGGCAGCTCCTACACATAAATAACATCAAATCAGAACAGAGTTTTGTTTATTTTCCCAGTGATTATTCAAATTACAAAACAATCTCCATATCCTAATATATTCTATTCACATTTTGAAACAACCACCTTCTGTTCATTTTCTGAATTTTATTACCCTAGTGCACAGTTAAAATCATAAGCTAAGCAAATGACTTTTAGTATATATGTAACCTTGGCTTAGTTTATTAACTTTCCTGTAATTCAATTTCCTCATAGAAATTAATGCAGTTGTCCCTCCATGTCAGCAAATTCAATACCCATAGAAATGGAAAGTCCACTGGCCATTTTTCATCAGGGACTTGAGGATATGTGGATTTTGGTATCTGCAAACGTGTTGAAACCAACCTCCTCCCATACCAAGAGATAACTGTGTATCTCACTATAGTAAAACTTGTAATACTAACACATATACAATATTTTGCAAAGGGCTCAGACATGTAAGCATCAAATGTTAGCTGATATTGTTAATAGACAAATCTTTTTACTTATTTTCTATTTTTAATTTAAAAGTGTTAATGCATGTAGCTAAAAGCACATTTTTAAATACTCTTTCTGTATCTAGACTAACTCCCCCAAAGCAACACTCTAGGCCAATGAAAAAAGCTCAAGACATAATGAAGCTAACTTGTATAATTTTGTCTAGTAGAGAATATCACCAATTTTGGTCCCATGCAAAATATAATTGTAAAGGACACAATTTATTGGCTTGTATGACATTGAGCAGTTTTATATTTACTCAGCAATGTTATCCTAGTATTTCTTTCTTAAACTGTCTACCAATATTTATTTCAAATGCTCTTTGAATGGGTCATAGCATCTTACTAGTTCACTCTTCAATTAATGAGTTGAGCAATACAATATATTTGACATGCTTTCATTTTATTGTTATATGAGAGACATCCTTTTTAAAAGTTACACTTTACCACAATTAATCCTAATTACTTAACTGTCTTCTCTTGTGGTTACTCAGTGTATATAAAAATTATTCTAGTGCTATTCCTTAATTTATTAGATTTAGGTAACTGAGGACAGATTTCTTTATCTAAGGACTTCCTACTGTGATTGATGAGGATTCAATCTCTGTAGACATGCAATTTTTAATATATTCTTTTTTTAATTATTTATTTTACTTGGAGGCTAATTACATTACAATATTGTAGTGGGTTTTGCCATACATTGACATGAATCAGCCAGGGGTGTACATGTGTCCCCCATCCTGAATGCCCCCCAAGCTCCCTCCCCATCCCATCCCTCAGGGGTGTCCCAGTGCACTGGCTTTGAGTGCCGTGTTTCATGCCTTCAACTTGGACTGGTGATCTATTTCACATATGGTATTATACATGTTTCAATGCTATTCTCTCAAATCATCACACCCTCGGCTTCTCCCACAGAGTTCAAAAGTCTGTTCTTTATATCTGTGTCTCTTTTGCTGTCTCACATATAGAGTCATCGTTACCATCTTTCTAAATTCCATATATATGCCTTGAACACTGTATTGGTGTTGTTCTTTCTGACATACTTCACTCTGTATAATATTCTTGATGTTATAATATTTTATTTCCCATCTGACTTACTGTTATAACATTTAAGTAATAAAATAATTTTATTGTTCAGTTTAAAACAGTGTTATTTAATCACTCTAGAAGATGAGGCTACTAATAACATGTCTTATCTTTCAAATCTTTATTCCTTTCTATCTGTCTTAATATTTTCTGATTATCTTTAATAAACAGCAGTCTGAATAGGATGCATATAAGTTGATTGTGTGTGTGTGTGTGTGTGTGTGTGTGTGTGTGCTTTAATGCCTTTAATTATTGGAGATTAAATTCTCAGTTATGATCTCTTTATATATTTTCTGCTGCCCCAACACCTTTGTTGGACTTCAGTATTGAAGAGAGTTTGATATTGTTTCACATGCCATGAATGTTCTGCCTTTTTATAATGTATTTTCTCTTTGTGTTTTCATTTCAATAATTTCTGTTTACCTGTCAAGTTAATCAATTTTTTTCCTCTTCTATATTGAATTTAATAAATATGTCACTAGAATTTTTCCTTTCTGATATTCTGTGTTTTGAAATTTCTATTGCTTCTATAGAGTTTTTATAGTTTCCATTTCTCTGCCAAAATTCTCCATCTGTTTATGAATTGATTTATCTTTTTCTACTAGATATTTAACATCAGTTCAGTTCAGGTCAGTCACTCAGTCATGTCCAAATCTTTGCAACCTCGTGAATTGCAGCACACCAGGACTCCCTGTCCATCACCAATTCCCAGAGTTCACTCAAACACATCCATCGAGTCAGTGATGCCATCCAGCCATCTCCTCCTCTGTTGTCCCCTTTTCCTCCTGCCCCCAATCCCTCCCAGCATCAGTGTCTTTTCCAGTGAGTCAACTCTTCGCATGAGGTGGCGAAAGTACTGGAGTTTCACCTTTAGCATCATTCCTTCCAAAGAACATCCAGAACTGATCTCCTTTAGAATGGACTGGTTGGATCTCCTTGCAGTCCAANCTCAATCAATGAAACTTATACCATCTGCTTACCTACAGGATTAAAGGTGAAGTGAAAGTGTTAGTCAGTGCTTTCTGATTGTGACTCCATGTACTGTAACTCAACAGGCTCCTCTATGGAATTCTCCAGGAAAATACTGCAGTGGGTAGTCACTCCCTTCTCAAGGGGATCTTCCTGATTCAGGGACTAAGCTTGAGTCTCCTGCATTGCTGGTGGATTTCTTACCATCTGAGACACCGGGAAAGCTCAAATCCAGGTGATGCTAATTTCCAGGACATCACTATATCAAAATTTTAGTGGTCTATGCTGGTGGCAGCTCCTTTGCTCACAAAAAAGGGGTAGAGTTGGAGCCCTCCACTCTGAAGGGGTGCTGTTATTTTGCTTAGTTGCTAAGTCTTCTCTGATTTGTAGAGGACTTGGGCTCAGTAGAGAGCTCTGGTGGGAAAAGAAAATTAGTTAAAACATTGGTGCGGCCAGGTTGGTAGAGAACTAGGATTTGGAAGTAATATCTTTACCATGTGGCTTAAGGTAAATACCTAAGGATTAAGTAAGATTTTATTGAAACAAGTTATAGATGAATGACACCAAGGAGAAAAATGCCAAGTTACACTCAACACTGAAATACTGAACTCGGAAGTGACATTTTTTGACGATTGGGAATAGATTTTCATCAGCCTTTGAATAAATAATTGTATGTGAAAGTTTTTATTAATGTAAAAACAAAATAAAACCTGTGGGGATATTAGTGGCATAAAAGCACATTTAGAGAATGAATTCAGGGATGTTGGGTTGTCTCTTAGAAACTGGGGGCTTCCCTGGCTGCTCAGATGTGTGTGCAATGTAGGAGTCCCAAGTTCAATCCCTAGGTTGGAAAGATCTCCTGGAAAAGAGAACTGTTACCCAATGTAGTATTCTCAGCTGTAGAATTCCATCAGTAGAGAAGCCTGGCAGCCTACAGTCCATAGAGTCCCAAAGAGTCAGATACAGCTGAGCAGTGGGAACATGGGCACGGGCTGGTGGGTTGCAGAGACTCCAGATGGACTGCAGCTGAATATTCCCCAGGTCTCTGGGGCTGATTTTGCATGGTGAACCCATCTCGGCACTGCCCAGTGTCTGAGATGGAGGCTTTCCATCTGCTGAATCCACTGGGAAAATGTTCCAGTTCAGAGCCTGGGTGGGGTTAGCAGCAAGAATCCCTTGGAAGAAGGTTCCCTCCAACAGTGCTTACTCTTTCACACTTAGTTCATTCCAAGCCCTGAAGACACCCCTTGTATATGATGACAGATTGAACAGCCTCATAAATAAGTGAGAAGGTGGATGCCCTGGAAATGAGAACTACAGGGAGGGGGTAAATGGTGCCCTGAATCCCTGTAGCCGATCCTTGTCTATCAGAGAGCATCTAGGCCCCATTCATGCTCAGGCCCTTTTATTTAAACACTAAGAGGAGGGTCTCAGGCCTTTTATTTAACCACTAACAAGAGAGTCATGTATTTAAAGGGGAGAATCATCATCACATATCACAAAGGACACCAAATGATTGGCACTGAAGTTCCCTTTATTTCTCTGAAGCAGTCCAACACAGGGGTAAAAACAACATCAACCTCCCAAGCCCAAAACTCTCCCTCTAAAATGCAGATTCACATTTCTAACTTTGCAGGAACACATCTCTCCAAAAATCCCACCAACCCTTTCTCCTCAGCCTACTCTAAATCACCTTTCCTTTTCTCACATGCACTGAACATTTGTCTTAAACTGTGGTTTGTGTTCCTTCCAGATACACTGAGGTCTGGGTGGCAGTGTCCCAGTGCCAGGGACAAAGCCTGCAACTCGTGAGCTGGGCTAGGTAGGCATGTAGCAGGGGCACAGGGTGGGCTCGTTGTCATAGAAGATCTGGTCACCACAGTGTGGACAGGGGTTGGTGCTGAACCAGACCATGCTGAGCCGCCCAGACTTGCACAGAAGCTGCTTGAGCCGGGTGTGCAGCTGAGCCAGGAGGCCCAGGTGCAGGGGGCTGTGGACATCCTGATAGCTCTCCAGAGCTGCAGGATACACCACGTGGCTCAGCTGGCTCAGCCCCACGGTGTGGTGTTGCAGGTTCTCCAGCATGGCCATGGAGATGGGGTTGCCACAGAAGCTGAAGATGGTGAGTTGGGAACAGTGGCTCAGGGAGGGCCAGAGGGCGCTGAACTGGGAGTTCATGATGCCCCCCTCACCTAGGTCCAAGTCGTGCAGGATGGCCAAAGTCCTCTTAATGAGTCCCTGTAGGGGCTCCAAACAGGCTGGTCAGGTTGACCCCGCTGAGACACAGGTCCTTCAGCAGGCTGACTCTCGGGAACTGAGACAGGTATGTCAGGTCTCACTCTGAAATCAGTCAGTTGGTGATTGATAGGGTCTCCAGAGGTGTCTTCAGGAACCTGGGGAGAGACAAGGCAGTTAGTCCCAAGGACAGAGGTGGCAGGTGGAGTGATGTGGGGAGGAGAGGCCTTTTTCACCGGAACACAGGACCTGGCCTCTCACCTTGTTGATGGGAAGGCAGGGGGTCTTCTAGGGTGAAGATCATGCTCATATGGGTATGACCTCCACCTGCACAAAATGATGAACTATTGTCAATGTGGGAAAAAAAAAANNNNCCAGTACTTTGGCCACCTCATGCGAAGAGTTGACTCATTGGAAAAGACTCTGATGCTGGGAGGGATTGGGGGCAGAAGGAAAAGGAGACCACAGAGGATGAGATGGTTGGATGGCATCACCGACTCAATGGACATGAGTTTGGGTGAACTCCGGGAGTTGGTGATGGACAGGGAGGCCTGGCGTGCTGCGGTTCATGGGGTTGCAAAGAGTCAGACACGACTGAGCCACTGAACTGAACTGAACTGAACAGTTTATGTGAAGGCAATTTTGCTGATAGCTAGAAAAATCCATGGATGCCCAGAAAGAGTAAAAGAAAGTGACCCAATCTAGTATACATCTCTATGAAGATTTGACCATCATGAACCTGATTATGGAAATTCACACCTTTTTCTGTTAATTCTCAAGAGTGTCTATTTAGCATAAGTGTCTGTAAATATGCCATGATATCACAAAAAGTCCAAAAAAAATGTGCTTTAAGTCTCATTAAGGTATCTTGTACAGAAAAAAAAAGAGTTTACTCATTTGAACTCTAAATACGATTAATTCTTTCCTCAGGAAATACTTGCATACTTTTCACCTATTCAGGTCAAATTATTATTATTATTATTTTTTTTTTGGCTGCAACCTGTAGCATGTGGAATCTTAATTTTCCAAGCAGGGACTGAACCTGTGCTCCCTGTATTGGGAGGTGGGAATCTTAACCACTGGTCCACAAGGGAAGTCCATACTTTCACATATTCAGAACAGTTACTATATAGCATACATTTTCTAAAACTACTTATTTTACAAATCGATTTTCAAAAAAAAGAGAGTAATTGCTGGGGAATTTCCATGTCCCCAGAAATGATACATAAAAGAAGAGAATACAAGTCAATTGAATTATGTTTGCTTCTCTGAATTATAGTCAGATTTAGTTTCCGTATGGGTTCAGTCCTGGTGGCTCAGATGGTAAAGAGTCTGCCCTCAATGCAGGAAACACAGGAGACACAGATTTGATCCCTGGGACAGCAAGATCCCCTGGAGGAGGACATGGCAATCTGTTCCAATATTCCTGCCTGGAAAATCTCATAGACAAAGGAGCCTCTCAGGTTGGTTCATGGAATTTCAAAAGAGTCAGGCACAACCAAGGGACTCAGCACTCATCACACAGTCTCGGTCTAGTCCCCAGAGTCATGATAAACTAGTTCATCTAACATCAACCTACTAAATAATTTCTCCACTAAAATAAATCTGGCAGGCATAACCCACTGTGATGAAGACAGGAAAGGCTGATTCAGAAGTAGGTGATAGGAACGGTGAGCACAGTCAGGCAACACTGGCAGCCCCTTTGCCCTTTTAATCATAATGGTGAGTGAAGGAGGGAACTAAAAATAACTGCACCACAGATGGCAAGAGGCATGGCAACAGCACCTGATATTCTGCAATGCTTTTTGTGGATGCTACCCTGTATATGGCAGAAAGAGAAAACTGATGAAACTTAAACGAGACAGTGTTCAGGAAAATCTAGAGTAGCATAATAAGCAGAGATGACTTGCCCCTAGCTACTGGCTAAGATTTTAAATTCCAGGAGCTTAGGAAACCCAGCCAAAGGATGTAGTCTTTCTTCAGTGTCTGTGACGGGATTGTGCAGCTGCTCCAAACACAGCACACACCACATGATCAACGTGTAGAATCCCATCTTGGCAACATACCATAGTGTGAAATGTTACAACTCTGACACAGCAGCCAAGAAAAATATGAAATGAAATGAAATGTATAAAAACAAGCTCATGCAAGCCTGAGAACAGATTCCGAAAAAATTAAACTCTTAGTCCATAACCTACTCAGGCCAAGAAACAGTCAAACCATTTGAAGTTGCTTTCGTTGTGACCACAGTTTCAATGACAGTCCTACTCACCAAGTTATCGGCTGTTGCATCCTCTGACCTGCACTTTTCTGCTCTTATTTGGCCAGAGATATGGATACTATATTGTCAGGATGATCTTGTGCTTTAGGGGAAATAAAAGAAAGATATTAATGGCATTTTTCTTTATGATTAAAGAAATCTTGTATATTCAAAGAATAATGGAAATAAATGCCACTATTACTTGAGGATCTATTACTAGTTATCTAAGTGCTGGATGTTATGAGCACAGTTGTACATCGGTGTGCAGTTGGACATGTCAGTCCCCAGCCAAAGTGCAAGTGGGGACTGAAATCTGATCACAGGATGAAGAGATTCCTTCTTCTAATTTGCAGGTCCAGTTCAGTTCAGTTTAGTCGCTCAGTCGTGTCTGACTCTTTGCGACCCCATGAATCGCAGCACACCAGGCCTCCCTGTCCATCACCAACTCCCAGAGTTCACTCAGACTCAAGTCCATCGAGTTGGTGATGCCATCCAGCCATCTCATCCTTGGTTGTCCCCGTCTCCTCCTGGTCCCAATCCCTCCCAGCATCAGACTCTTTTCCAATGAGTCAGCTCTTCTCATGAGGTGGCCAAAGTACTGGAGTTTCAGCTTTAGCATCATTCCTTCCAAAGAAATCCCAGGGTTGATCTCCTTCAGAATGGACTGGTTGGATCTCCTTGCAGTCCAAGGGACTCTCAAGAGTCTTCTCCAACACCACAGTTTAAAGCATCAATTCTTTGGTGCTCAGCCTTCTTCACAGTCCAACTCTCACATCCATACATGACCACTGGAAAAACCATAGCCTTGACTAGACGGACCTTAGTTGGCAAAGTAATGTCTCTGCTTTTGAATATACCATCTAGGTTGGTCATAACTTTCTTTCCAAGGAGTAAGTGCCTTTAATTTCATGGCTGCAATCACTATCTGCAGTGATTTTGGAGCCCCCAAAAATAAAGTCTGACACTGTTTCCACTGTTTCTCCATCTATTTCCCATGAAGTGATGGGACCAGATGCCATGATCTTCATTTTCCAGAGGGGGTGCCTATTTGCAATTTGTCTGTTGAAGGGGATTCTGGTGGTAGCATGGCTGGAAGAAGGACCTTGGTCCTTGCCTCCTTTGAAGAAAGAACTCAACAAAGAGACTAAGATTGTGAGCACCATTGACATATACACTACCACGTGTAAAACAGACAGCTAGTGGGAAGCTGCTATATAGCACAGGGAGGCAGCCAAGCATTCTGTGACAACCCAGAGGGGTGGGATCAGGGTCGGGGGGAAGGGAGACTAAAGAGGGAGGGAATGTGTGTATGCATGCATGCTAAGTTGCTTCAGCTGTGTCTGACTCTGAGATCCTGTCTATGGGATTCTCCAGGCAAGAATACTGAAGTGAGCTGCCATCCTCCTCCAGGGGATCTTCCCAATCCAGGTGTCAAACCCTGGTCTCCTACATGTCCTGCATTTGCAGATGGGTGCTTTACCACTAGTGCCACCCGGGAAGCCAGATATATGTATACGTATAGCTGATTTGCATTATTGTATGGCAGAAACCAACACAGCACTTCAAGCAATTATCATCCAATTAAAAGTTTTTTAAAAGATTGTAAAATAGAGACAGTGTTCATTAGAAGCAAAGTACACGTGGGAGAGCACACAAGCAACCTCGGAGTGAGTAGTGCACAATAGCAGCAGCGTCAGTTGTTTTTATGGGGGCAGTTTTCCATTTTCCAGACTGTCTCAGGCCAGTCATCTGAGGACCTCTTCTCTGCATGCATCAGCCTGGGAAATTCCCTTGACCACAAGAGTGGGAAAGTTACGGTCACTTTGTCTTTCACCTAATAAGGGCCCAGGACTCTTGCCAGCATCTCAGTGTGTCAGTGGGAGACCAACTGCAGCTGCTCAGCCTGGGGCCTTTCTGTCTCCTCCCTACAAGTGGGTGTCTTTCATTAAGTCACACACACATAGTGGTGCGCAACAAGGATCCTAAATGTGAAAAGAAACTAATCAACCATAAAAACAACAACTTTGACAGGTTTGTAAGGGTCAGGGGAATTTAAAAAGGAACTGAAAGTGGAGAGTACAGTTTTCACAAAAGGTGCAGAAAGCTGGACCATGAACAAAGAGCAGGATTGGGTATCTGGAGAGAAGGCTGCATGTAAGTATCACAGGATGTTGGTGCTGGATGGAGGATCCCAAGGGCTACACCATTCATTCAGATTTGTGTGAGATTAGAGCTGTGCTCAGCAACTAAGGCACATGTTCCTGTTCATATACTTTTATTGGTACAGGAAACACTTTAAACCTTTAAAGAAAAAAATATCCCCAAAAAGAAGAATTTTTAACCCTTAACTGAAAATATATTTTTGCTCTGAATTTTGCCTCCTAATAGTACAACAATTCAGGGTTTTAGAAAAGTTAAAATTGTCAAAGAAGAGAACAGTTTGACTAGTTGCTTGGGGGGGGGAAGTACAGATTCCATTGAACGTGTGAAGTGAGGTGTCAGTCACGTCCGACTCTCTGTGACCCCATGAACAAAGAGAAGCTTATCAGCTCCTCTGCCCATGGAATTCTTCAGGCAAGAGTTCTAGAGTGGGTCGCTATTCCCTTCTCCAGTGGATCTTCCTGATCCAAGGATCAAACGTGGGTCTCCTGCATTTCAGGCAGACTGTTTACCGACTGAGCCACCAGGGAAGCCCCATATTTTAAAAATAAAAAAGATTAAGTAAGATAATCAAGAAGATGGAGAAAAAGATTAAAAAAAAAATAAGACATGAAGATTTGCAATGTACCCATATATTAATAAGTGATTTTTAATGTGAGGAAAATGTATCTTTTTTTTCTTTGCATAGATGTAGCAGTTTAGAATAGATTTTAAATAACAAATCTCACGCCAATGACAGGGATTGCTGCATTTCTTTTAATACTCAGAGCCATGCTGATCACACCAACTCAGTTCATCCATATATGAGGCACCTAATTAATTTTCTTCCATGCCTTTATCCTTTTAACAACTACCAACTCCCTTTCTTTTCAGCATCATCATTTTCTGCTTGCGTTTCCACTGTACTTCTTCCTCTCTAATGTCCTACCTCACTTCATAACAACCGACCTGTTAAAATCTAACCTAGTACAATGTCTTTATTATACTCAAATACGTGTAGAAATGAGGTCAACTATTTCTATGCTCACTGGATTCCATTTTCACAAATCTACACATCAAAGTCCTAATGTGTTGCCAGATTGGAACAGATCCAAAGGAAGCAACCAGGATGGAAAACACAATATAAATGAGTCCTCCTGAGGAATAGAAGGGTTCCTCCAGGGCCACACATATGCTGCTGCTTTCTCTACCTGGAACACCACGCTCTCATGACGGGTTCCACTCGGCAGGCCTTCCTATCAGGCATTCTCTAACTTGGTGTCATCCCCTCTGCAGAGGCTGACCTGACCTCTCACTTGGGGGCTCTCTCAGCAGTCTATTTAACTGTTAAACATTTACCATGACTCCTTGGTGGAAGAAGATCATGCCTACCCCTCTCATCCACAATTACAACATGGTAGAAAAGGGAGGGAGGGAGAGAAGGAAGAAGGAAGGAAAGAGGGGAAAGGATAAGAGGAAAGGAGAGAAAAAGAAAATGAAGAAAAAAGTAAAAATGTTAATTCTGAAGAAGAGGAGCTCTTAAAACTAATAGCTCTACTGAGACATTTGAAGAACTGTCACGTAAAAAAAAAAAAAAGTAGCCTCATTCTACATGGTTTAGAAAGGAGTTTACCAATGATAAGAAAATTCAGAGAGGCAGTTTTTGACTCACACTCAAAGAACAAACTTTGTAAAAGTACATCAATAAGTAAGTAAAGTCACTCAGTCGTGTCTGACTCTTTGTGACCCCATGGACTGCAGCCCACCAGGCTCCTCAGTCCATAAGATTCTCCAAGCAAGAATACTGGAGTGGGTTGCCATTTCCTTCTCCAGGGGATCTTCCCGACCCAGGGATCGAACCCGGGTCTCCCGCATTGGAGGCAGACGCTTTAACCTCTGAGCCACCAGAGAAGTACCAAAGTACATCAATAGTTGTCTGAAATAGGATAAAGTACCATGTTCCTTGTCTCTGGGAATGTCCGTATACAGCCTAGAAAATTACTTTCAAGAGATGCTGGTGTGAGACTTATATAGTAGATAGTGACTGGACCAGATTAACATTGAAGATACTTTCAAGCTTGGATTATTTTCTTTTTTTTTTTTTAATTTAAAGTTATTTACTTTTTTAATTGAAGGATAATTGCTTTACAATATTGCATTGGTTTCTGCCATATATCAACATGAATCAGTCATAGGGATACATATGTCCCTCCCTCTTGAACCTCCCTCCGTCCTCCCACCCTACACCACCTCTCTAGGTTGTCACAGAGCACTAGATTTGAGCTGCCTGCATCACACAGCAAATTTCCCCTGGCTTTCTCCTTTTTCACATGATAATGTATATGTTTCAGGGCTATGTATATGTTTTCTCTCCATTTGTCCCACACTTTCCTCTCATCCCACGCTCTCCTTTTCCCACTGTGTCCACAAATCTGTTCTCTATTTCTGCATTTCCACTGCTGCCCTGAGGACAAGTTTGGATTATATTCTTTTGTTAAACTTCAACATCTTTAGGTGAGGTAATACACTGATTAAGGCTATATATTCTCGCTCTCTTTTTAAGTCACTGAGCCTTGCATGAAGGGTAATATTTTCAACAAATATTTATTTTACAAATCTGCATTGGTCTTCTGGAAAAGCAAAACACATTTCATGAAATCCTTATGATAAGTTATCACATTACACAGATTGGCATCTGAAAATAGTTTTTAAAATACAAGGCAATGAGACATACCACAAGCAAATATTTTAGTGCCTACCGTACATGAGAGAAAGAATTTGAAAATATATAAGCCATATTTCACAGAAAAGTGTCTGTGATGGGTAAGCAAAAGCTGAGTAGACTACATGAAATAATTATAATTTCTAAAAATAGTCATTACACATTTATATCATATTTTAGCTTGTTACATGTGGATATATCTAGGTTGTTTTGTCTCGATCAAAAGTTGTCTGACTTGTGGCCAATATTTGGAAATTGGCAAAACTTAAAGTGAATTTTTTTCATTATTTATTAAGCCATGTGAATTTCAAAGATTGTTTACAAGCACAGTCTGATTCATTTAGAAGTTTTCTAGTGATGGATTTGTTTACAAAAGTGTGTTAATGCCTAGAAAATGTACTCCATTGAGCAAATTTTTCATATGAAATTTTCCATCAAAAGGAACACAAGTTCTGAACTTATCCTAAGGACTTGGATTCTAATATCTGTTTGGCCAGATTTCCTTAAAGATTAGCCATTTCCTGAGCACTGTCTCCATGCAAGGGATTTTAATGTGTACCAAGGAAGCCCTGGATGAATTCAATCCTGAAGAAATTTCTTTTTCATTTGAGAGAAGACTAATTAGCAACTGGACTGGGCTTCATGTAGCCCCATGTGAACTAAACATCTGATGTCCCACAGATGGCCTTACTTCAGGCTAAATAGCTTAGATTTTAGGAAAAGAATCTGACATACAACTACTGTGGGTACTGGGCACTGCACTGCATGGGTCCGAACTGGAGTTTTACCCCTAAAAATTGATTATGAGAATCTAGCATTTTCTACAGATCTTGAAACCATGCCTTTTATCCTGAGTGCCAAATAGTTCAAAATTGTGAGCATACTTCATTAAAAATTACCTAAAGACATGGATCTATGAATAACTGCTAATTTCTGCAAGCCTCTGAACATGAACACAAAGGATGCTTAAAGCTACATTAATTATTATGTAGAAAAAGAAGGTAGTGCATAATTTTAAGAATGATTAAAACAAATGTTGAGAAGCTTTAAAAAACATTTTCCATGAAAATGCTATGTTAAATTTATGATTCAACTTTCAATAGAAGCCATTTTTAACATTTTTTGTTCTAATTTGAGGGGAGTTAATTCAATCAAATACCATGGTCTGGAATATTTTTGACCACTTCCCTCTCCCCACCCAAACTTTCTAAATACATTCAGTTCAGTTCAGTCACTCAGTCGTGTCCAGTTCTTTGCGACCCCATGAATCGCAGCACGCCAGGCCTCCCTGTCCATCACCAACTCCCGGAGTTCACTCAGACTCACGTCCAT
>SJXQ01004095.1:23680-59647 GCA_006408695.1 Aepyceros melampus | reverse complement strand
AAGAATTGATGCTTTTGAACTGTGGTGTTGGAGAAGACTCTTGAGAGTCCCTTGGACTGCAAGGAGATCCAACCAGTCCATTCTGAAGGAGATCAACCCTGGGATTTCTTTGGAAGGAATGATGCTAAAACTGAAGCTCCAGTACTTTGGGCACCTTATGCGAAGAGTTGACTCACTGGAAAAGACCCTGATGCTGGGAGGGATTGGGGGCAGGAGGAGAAAGGGACGACCGAGGATGAGATGGCTGGATGGCATCACAGACTCAATGGACGTGAGTCTGAGTGAACTCCGGGAGTTGGTGATGGACAGGGAGGCCTGGCGTGCTGGGATTCATGGGGTCGCAAAGAGTCGGACACGACTGCGCGACTGAACTGAACTGAACTGATATATACCTTTTTACTTCTACTTCACAGAAACTTAAAACCAAATGTGTGTCCCAGAGATAACCAGTTTGTATAAATAACTTTGTACAAATTACTTAATTTAACTTTGTATAAATGGCCAGTTTGTACAAATGACTTAATGTTCTGGTTTCTATTCTGATTGTCATATATTAATTTGTATTTTCACCAGGCTGCATGTTTTATTTTTATTTTTACAATTTTGTTAAGTGTTATGCTATTTAAATATAGCTTGATAGCATATAATAGAAATCTGAAATATAAGAGCTGGATATAATGGCTCTTTATCTCTCTTGTGAAAGGCTCTAGATTGTCCAGGGATTCAGACTCCCTCTATCTTGTTGCTCCCTCAAACAGCACTGTGGTCCTCATTTGCATGGTCCATGACAGTCTACATCCCATTCATGAGGCAAGATGAAGGCAGGACCAGAAGAGCGGCTCAGCCTGTCTCCTCAAGGACAATACCAGGAAGTTGTACCCATGACATTGGCCATATCTAGTCACATAAACAATTTTTATAACCCTCTTCATCTGTAGGTTTCATTGACATAAAAAGGAAGCAGAGAATAGATACTGGAAGAAGAAAAGAAACATCCATTTTCATATTTTAACCTAAATCACTGATTCTTGAACCCTAGCAGGCACCAGATTCACCAGGAGCTTGAAACACAAATTCCTGGGCAATCAACACTGGCTTTCTAAACTAGGATTTCAAGGCAAGAGGCCTGGTAATCTGCATACTTAACAAACATTTCAGATGGTTTTGATCATCAGATATATTTGAGAAACTGAAGAGTAAATTATCTTTCTTGTTTTCAATAAAATATCTGTGCTGAACGAGTTAATTCAGTATATTGTTATTCCTTTAACTCATGTTGGATGGGAAAAAATAGCATGATAAATAATACCCCCTCCCCCAGGCTGATCTCACCAACCAACACACATCCTTCAAAGGGTCTCTTCTCTTTAGTTTTTTTGTTTGTTTGTTTCTTTTGGGATTTTTTAATGCATAACTGCCTTTTCCTCCTAAATTAGTCTTTTTCATTCAGTCCTACTTGAGTCCACCTCTTTTCTTTCTAAACGCAGCCCCATAGTAACTTCAACATTACCCTTGACAGTATGTGGTATCTTGAGTAATTTAATGAATAATTACATTGCAACATGACAACTTCAATTTTGGAGGCAAGGATAAATTATCCAAGATGGTAAATAAAGCAGTGGTATCATGGAAGTCTCAAAGTGGAAGTCCATATGAAGCATGATTGTAGTAACTGGAGAGAAGAGGAAAGAACAAAAAGTCCAGGTTATATGGACAGCAGTCACAGAAGGCCAAAGGGGAACCAAGGCTTTTTGCAGCTCACAAGGCTACACCAAAACCCTGATCAGATACCTATGAGGAAAAATCAATATGTTCCTCTTAACTCCTTCTAATATCATTTTCCTGCTATTAGTCAGGGTGGCTCAGAGACTGACATCTCCCTAAAAAGCCGCCGCGTCAGCTCCCCACGGTGCTGACCAGGTCATCATCAGAATGGATCATCTTTCTTGTCTGAGTTCTTAAGCCAGACCATTCAGAGAAGTCAAAGGAAAAGTTCCCACTGGCTCTTAGGAGCCTCCCAAATCCTGTGGGTTATACGCAAGCAGATGTCATGGCCAGAGCAAATAGTGCTCCCTCCCAGTGCCCCCTTAGCCAATTCCTGATTTGCTTCAGTAAGTTTGTACTTAATCACATTGATTGTGTTTGAAACTCCACAGTATTCTAAAGTAAGTTTACTTAACATTTGAAAATTATGTCTCATTTCTAATGTTACAAAGAAATCATGAGAAATCTGAATACTATTACAGAGATACATTTAATGTCACATTTTTAGGCTCACACACTCCAGAAAGATCAACTTATCCTTCTAATATCAGACAAGAAACCATGTAATGCATTCTCAAAACCACACTTCCAGGAGGTTAACAGTATAGAGGCTGATATGCGTAGCATGTATGAGGTTAAAGCTGTGTTACTAAACAAGTGACAAAGGAAAAAAGATTCCCATTCTAGGTGTCCTAAGAGAACTTAGCATAAAAAAGAGTCATGAAAGAGGAAAATTTTCTGAAAAATAGCCTTTTTAACCAATATAAACAGAAATGGTAAAAAGGATTTGGGAGCTGATGCCCAGGGAAGTACATTCAAAATGTTGTCCTTAGTATTAAAAGACAATGATATTTGACTTGAGTCATTTCTTTATGTGCAATTGTGGCACTGAAGAAGGTGATACTTTATATATAAATATATGTGTAAGGTGACATTTGTATACAACTGAAATTAGTTTGTGATACACAATTTAAAAACACACAGGTCTTTTAGCAGTAAAGCTTCATCTCATTTTCCACTGTGAATTTGACATACAAGATACTCACTAGAGCTAAAATAATTCAAAAATATTTTACCATTACTGTTTCTCCAGAAATATACAATGATTTTTAAATATTAGGAATGAGTTAAAAGAATCATATTTTTAAGATGATATAATTATTTAACAAAAATTCCATATAATCAGCATAAAATTATTAGACAATAAGAAACTTAAGTGATTGGATATCAAAAAAAATGAACAAAGTAAAGAATTTTTCCCATTACTATGTAGAATACTGAGTATGAAATACTAATCTAAATACAAAGAAAATACAAAACAATTACATAAAACACCTGGGAACAAAAAAAACCTATTAATTTTAAGGAATCTATAAAAATAAAAGTCTAATACTTTACTGAGGATGTAAAAAAGATTTCAATAAGTATTGAACCAAACTATGTTGATAATTTGAAAATTCAATGTTGTAAAAGTATTGATTCTCTATGTATTGGTTTTATAATATATATATATATATATTCCAGTAAAAGTCAAGATGGAACTTTTGGCTTATATTGAGTTGATTCTGAAGTTTCTTAGGAAAAAAGACAATATAAAGAAAAAAAATATGTATTGGTTTAGCCATACATTGACATGAATCTGCCATGGGTGTACAAGTAATTAGCCTCCAATTAAAATAAATACATTTATATTTTAAAAAAAAGAAAAAAACAGGTGGAAATGAGCAGGGAAATGTTAATTAGCACTTTAAAAGATTTTAAAGTATAGTATAAAATCAAAATATTATTATATACTATGGTCTAATATACAATGAAATAAAGGAGATGCTGAAAATATAATTAAATATAAAAGCACATATTCAATAAACATTATAATAAAGAAGACTGGTGGCAGATAACTGATTTTAATATAGAAAAATGTTGTCTTCATATTACTTGTGTTTTTTAGTGTTGCCATGTGTTATGGGGTTTTTTTCTTCCAGTTTTTTATTGAGGTATAATTGACATACAACACTGTATAAATTTGGGGTTTCCCAAGGAGATCCAACCAGTCCATTCTAAAGATCAGCCCTGGGTGTAAAGCTGAAACTCCAGTACTTTGGCCACCTCATGTGAAGAGTTGACTCATTGGAAAAGACCCTGATGCTGGGAGGGATTGGGGGCAGGAGGAGAAGGGGACGACCGAGGATGAGATGGCTGGATGGCATCACGGACTCGATGGATGTGAGTCTGAGTGAACTCCGGGAGTTGGTGATGGACAGGGAGGCCTGGCGTGCTGCGATTCATGGGGTCGCGAAGAGTCGGACACAACTGAGCGACTGAACTGACTTGACTGACTGAAGTGGCACTAGTGGTAAGGAACCTGCCTGCCAATTCAGGAGATTTAAGAGGTGCTGGTTTGATTCCTGGGTCAGGAAGACCCCCTGGAGGAGAGCGTGGCAACCCACTCCAGTGTTCTTGCCTGGAGAATCCCATGGACAGAAGAGCCTGGAGGGCTACAGTCCATGGAGTTGCAAAGAGTCGGACACAGCTAAAGTGATTCAGCGCGCATGCACATACTGTACAAGTTTAAGGTGTATAGCATAATGATTTGACTTGTATACATCACGAATAAGTTTAGTGAACATCCATCATCTCACATAGATACAAATATTAACAGAAAAAACTTTTTTTTCTTGTGATGAGGAATTTTAGGCTTTACTTTCATGACAACTTTTATATATAATACAAAGCTGTGTTAATTATATTTATCATGTTGTACATTACATCCCTAATACTTATTGATCTTATAACTGGAAGTTTGTACCCATTGACTGCCTTCATCCAATTCCCACATGCCAACCCCTGCTCTGATACCACAGATCTCATTTCTTTTTCTATGAATTTGTATGATTGTTTTGAAAGTATGATTGACCAACAACACTCAGTTAGTTGCTATTATACAACAAGAGATTCGATATTTCTATACATTTCAAGATGATTTCTATGATAAGCCTAGTTGTGATATGTCACCACAGAAAGATTATTACACAATTATTATTACACAGTTATTACACTCTATATTCCCCACACTTGCCTCAATGACTGAGCTGCTACATCTCACTCATTTCTCCAGCACCTGTGCTGGAATTTTCACCATTTACCACCCTGGTTCTCAGACCTTCAGATTTGAACTGACACACACCATCAGCCTGCCAACTTTCCCGGTGGTTTTGCTTCTCTGAAGAACTTTGGTTCATACAACAACTATAAATCAATCTAAACACTGGAGGAGATGCATAGACTCCTGTGCTCCTAATTTAACCAAGGAAGTTAAAAAATCGTTATTAAGCTTGAGCAAAGAATCCAGCATTTAGCACCACTTAAAAATAAATATCTAAACAGGCAGCTGGGTTTTCCACTTGAAAATTGTTGGCTGATATTATTTAGGCACAAGCTGACCTGGAAGTTGTGTCAAGTGTCCAAGTATCACTGACCATCTGACTAGATCCACATATGAAACAAAACAGCCCAGTAGCTAACATTTTCCTCGTCACTCTTGTGCCTAAAGAAATCACAAATCATCTCAAATCAAAGTGGGAGCTGTTCTCAGCAGGACTCTGCTACCAACGGGGGAGCCAAGGGAGGCGCTGACTGAGTAAACAACTCAGCAACTACCTGGAAAATGAAAAATCAAATTGCGGGATCTTGGAAAGAGTGCAAGAATAACGCCCATAGGATCAAGCGGAAGGTTTGCATGCCATCAGCTCTGGGACTGCAGGAGACACACGCTTTGTGCTACAGCCACACATAGTCTCTCCTGCACTAGTGGATGCTTATGCCAAAGAGTGAGAAACTCTATAAATTCTATCTTCTATGTAATTCCACTTCCCCCATCCTCATTCAGATTTACTTTTTAACCTACTTTCTGCCATTACCTTCTCATCCTTCTCCCTTCCACATTCTATCACATCCCTAATCTAGAGTTCTCCAAAGTGAGGCCCATGTAGCCCATGGAGGATGAGGTGAATCTCCTAGGGTACTAGGAGAAATATAAAATCTTCTCTTTATATTTACTTTTTACCCGCCCCCTAAATTTAATGAAAATAAAATTAAAATGATACATTACTTTATATATAATAGGAAGATAATATTAGTCCTTTTCTCATTAAAAAAAAAAAAAAGCTGTGAGAACTGATTAATCAGTCCTGAACATTCATTGGAGGGACTGATACTGAAGCTGAAACTCCAATAATTTGGCCACTTGATGCAAAGAATTGATTTATTTGAAAAGACCCTTTTGCTGGGAAAGATTGAAGGTGGAAGGAGAAGGGGACAACAGAGGATGAAATGGTTGGATGGCATCACCGACTCAATGGACATGAGTCTGAGAAACTCCGGGAGTTGATGAGGGACAGGGAGGCCTGGTGTGCTGCAGTCCATGGGGTTGCAAAGAATGGGACACGACTGAGCGACTGAACTGAACTAAGATTATCTATAATTATGAATAGGTAGGGCTTCCCTGGTAGCTCAGCTGGTAAAGAATCTACCTGCCATGCAGGAGACCCTGGTTTGATTCCTGGGTTGGGAAGATCCAGCGGAGAAGAAATAGGCTACCCGTTTCAGTATTCTTGGGCTTCCCTGGTGGCTCAGATAATAAAGAATCCACCTGCAACGCGGGAGACCTGGGTTAGATGCCTGGGTTGGGAAGATCCCCTGGAGGAGGGCATGGCAACCCACTCCAGTATTCTTGCTTGGAGAATCCCCATAGACAGAGGGGTTGCAAAGAGTCAGACACGACTGAATAACTAAGCACAGCACAGCACAGCAGATGAAAAGGTAAGTAATGCTAGTACCAGACATCACCTTTGCCAGCTGTTCCCTCTGACGTGGTCATTCTCCTTTGGGAATAGAGGGTACTCATGAGCAGAGAAGTTGACCAGTGATGGTCCCTTCAGCATACTGTTTTACAAGGTACTTAAAGTAGGGTTTTGATGATATTCAGATTTTTTTAAGATTTTTTTTATGTGGATCAGTTTTAAAGTCTTTATTGAATTTTTAGCAATATTGCTCTTGCTTTATGTTTTGGTTTTTTGGCCCTAAGTCATGAGGGCTCTTAGCTCCCTGACCAGGGATTGAACCCACAGCCCTTGGATTACAAGGTATTAACCACAGGGCCATCAGGGCAGTCTCATGATGACATTCAATTTTAATCAAATTGTTTATCATGGAAGAGCAGTAAAATGATTTCCCCATCAAAAATAAATAAAAAGGAAATTAAGCAGTAAACTGAAGAGAGCACTAAACTGTCAAATGCCAGGACCAGAGATGAAAATTAGAACATCAGCATATTTAAGCAGCCACATTCTGAGATAGAAACATTAAGAACTAAACAAAGGTAGCGTGATTATGCATTTTCCCACAGACAGTAATACCAAAAACTATAAAAACTTTTATCACACATTTAAAAATTCAAGATGAGTCTCACTTATTTTTATAAATAGTATCAGTGGGTACAGAGCTATTTTATTAAAACTTTTAAATCCTACAACTTCCAATTAGCTTGTGACAACTACCCAATACTGGGAAATATGGAAATTTCCTAGTCAAATTTTAACACAAAACTTTTCTTAATTGGAAGACAGAATTTAAAATTGAATGCATATGAAAATTGAATAAATATAACAACTATGACAGCAGTGGAATTAAAGCATCAAGAGAAACTAAGACCAACACTTCATATCAGCTCTGTGAGAGACTGCAAACTGCAGAATTGTTGGGTTTTTATTTAAGAAATATACTCAATGACATCGATCTCAATATAAACACCCATAAATTGTATATAGTAGCAAAACTATATGACTATCTTAATTTTATATTAAGCAAAAATATTTTACTGTTAGTAATAAACTTTTAAAGAATTTAAAATGTAATCTTTTTTCTCTCTTGTAAAATTTGTAATATACACAATTTTAGTACTATAATATAGTAATATAATTTACAAACAGTAAATATGTAGGGGGCTCATGAGCAATCAAAAAAGCCAGAAAAATAAACATTGTTCCAGTCTTTAATTCTCACAGCTGCTAACGTTATTCTCTTAATACACAACTGAACCATGCCTTGTGCTTCTTTAAAAATCTGTTAATGGCTCCCTATGGCCTAATGAACAAAATGCAAACTTCTTAGCAAAATATATGAGTGACCAGGTCAAACGTTTTCAGCCTAATATCTATTTGGCCTTTCTCACTCTCTCAGACATGATTAATTCCCCATATTTCCATAGCTCTTCACCTGCAACTCCAGCAAAGAACTCATTTTACTCTGCAGTATTAAAAGAAGTCTGTATGGAGGAGTGAATAGAACACAGGACAGAGTCAGGAAACCTCTGGTTGCACACAGTTCTACTATCGCCAGACCATGAGACCCTGACTTGCCTTTTATCTGACATTCAGTTCCTCCTTTGTAAAAATGGGGTAATATGAGATCGTTAGCAATAATATACATATATTTTCTCATTCTTATTTTTATAGATCTCTAAAGGAATTATGGATACCAATTAATTATGTGGGACAATAATTTTCAAGAAATGTTAATATAACAAACTCACCTCACTTGTAACTTCACTTAATCATCTCATTATTTACAAATTGTGTTGCCATTTAAAGATTAAAGCATTTGATTCTATTTCCTGTTTCTGATAAGTTTATTTTAGGATTAACAGAAGTTTTACCAATTTGGTTTTCCAGAACTTTTACCACTCCTCACCACATATCCAGGAAAAAAAGGGGGTTGGGGGGTTTTAAATCATCTAGAAGTCTCAGTCTACCGTAGGATTCTCTCTAATGCTCCTCAACAAACAGCAGAAATCACGCTAGATGAAAGTAATCTTAGACCACTGCTAGGAAATTTAGCTAACAAAGCAGTTAAAATAAGTGTAATTAAATATTTAAAAATATATGACCATGTAGCCTGGCAGATGAAGCAAGGTTTTGAGAAATGATTAGCTCCTTTACTGATGCAAAGCACTAAAGATCCCACCTGTGGACTAGATTAATTGGTAATGCTTTGAACCTCTGGCAACTAAAAAGAGCAATGAAAGAGAGTTGTTTCTGATTTAAATCACTGTGGCTTTTCTCTACACTCCATAAACTAAGAGGAGAAACCAATTTAACCACTTCACTCTCCCCAAACGCATACATATGTTAGAAATGAGGGAAAAAATACAATAAGCCATGTATGACTTATAGAACAAATAAAACCTCATACTTTTGGCTAGGCTCACGCTGATGACTAGAAAATGTTTACAGCATGCCACGAAAGCCTCTATTTATATATACTTATGTATGAAACAAATGAGCGTGCTTAGCCACTCAGTCATGTCCGACTCTTTGCGACCTCATAGACTGTAGCCCGCCAGGCTCTGTCAGGTAGTGTTATCCATATTTTTAGTAGGATAAATATGAACATATGTCTATAAATGTTACAGAATCATTTCTATAGGTGTATTGCAGGAATGTGTTTTTCAGAAAAATGTCATAGGAATTCATACATGGGGGGGCGGGGCGGCTGGTGGATAGAAAGAGAAAAGCAGTAACTCAGTTCCTATAGAACACTAAATGGTTTTAATGCTCCTGGTGGAATCCAAGCCAGGAACATACTGAAATCCCCTGGCTAAAAACATTATTAATAAAATTATTTACTTTGAAATTCTTTCTTGTTTCTAAAAAATGCTACAATATTCTACAAGCCCACCATGAAACTTGACTAGCATCCTTCCCATTTAAGGGCATTCATCTTCATTTATCCATCCAGCAGAACAAACACAAATCCTGAAACTCATGGATTTTGGAAACAGAGAAAAAAAGATGTGGAGAAAGGAAAGTAGATAATAAGATTTTGATATCATTTACAGATTTCAACTTTCACTTCAGTAAATAGATAGAAGAGTCTTTGACCCCAGATTGAATATAGACCCTTTGCTATTGGTCTTCCCTGGTGGCTTAGCTGTAAAGAATCCACATGTCAACACAAGAGTCACACTTTCGATTCCTGGGTCAGGAAGATCCTCTGGAGAAGGGAATAGCTACCCACTTCAGTATTCTTGCCTGGAGAATTCCATGGACAGGGGAACCTGGCAGGCTACAGTCTATGAGGTCACAAAGAGTCAGACATGACTGAGCACACAGCACGCGCGCGCGCACACACACACACACACACACACACACACATATTTATACATATATATAGAGAGAGATTTATTAATTTCCTAATGCTGCTGTAACAAATAGCCCCAAACTTGGCAACGTAACAACACAACTTTATTCTGGAGGTCAGATATCCAAAACATGTCTTCAGTTCCATTCAGTTCAGTCACTCAGTCGTGTCCGACTCTTTGCAACCCCATGAATCGCAGCACACCAGGCCTCCCTGTCCATCACCATCTCCCAGAGTTCACTCAGACTCATGTCCATTGAGTCATGATGCCATCCAGCCATCTCATCCTCGGTCGTCCCCATCTCCTCCTGCCCCCAATCCCTCCCAGCATCAGACTCTTTTCCAATAAGTCAACTCTTTGCATGAGGTGGCCAAAGTATTGGAGTTTCAGCTGTAGCATCATTCCTTCCAAAGAAATCCCAGGGCTGATCTCCCTCAGAATGGACTGGTTGGATCTCCTTGCAGTCCAAGGGACTCTCAAGAGTCTTCTTCAACACCACAGTTCAAAAGCATCAATTCTTCAGCGCTCAGCCTTCTTCACAGTCCAACTCTCACATCCATACATGACTACTGGAAAAACCATAGCCTTGACTAGACGGACCTTAGTTGGCAAAGTTTCAAATCTGACACTGTTTCTACTGTTTCCCCATCTATTTCCCATGAAGTGATGGGACTGGATGCCATGATCTTACTTTTCTGAATGTTGAGCTTTATGCCAACTTTTTCCCTCTCCTCTTTCACTTTCATCAAGAGGCTCTCTAGTTCCTCTTCACATTCCTACCATAAGGGTGGTGTCCTGTTCGTATCTGAGGTTATTGATACTTCTCCTGGCAATCTTGATTCCAGCTTGTGTTTCTTCCAGTCCAGCATTTCTCATGATGTACTCTGCATATAAGTTAAATAAGCAGGGTGACAATATACAGCCTTGACGTACTCCTTTTCCTATTTGGAACCAGTCTGTTATTCCCTCTCCTCTTTCACTTTCATCAAGAGGCTCTCTAGTTCCTCTTCACATTCCTACCATAAGGGTGGTGTCCTGTTCGTATCTGAGGTTATTGATACTTCTCCTGGCAATCTTGATTCCAGCTTGTGTTTCTTCCAGTCCAGCATTTCTCATGATGTACTCTGCATATAAGTTAAATAAGCAGGGTGACAATATACAGCCTTGACATACTCCTTTTCCTATTTGGAACCAGTCTGTTGTTCCATGCCCAGTTCTAACTGTTACTGAGCTAAAATCAAGGTATTAGATGAGTTATATTCCTTCTGTGTGTTCTAGAGGAGAATTAATTTCCTTGTTTTCTCCAAATTTCAGAAGCCATTTGAATTTCTTGGCTGGTGTCCTCTTTAACGTCTTAAAAGTCAGCAGCAAAGCATCTTCAAATGTTTCTCTTACTCTGAGTCTCCTGCATCCCTCATGGAAGATAAGGACCCCTGTGATTACAGTGAGTACACTTGGATGATCCAGAATACTGTTCCCATCTCACAATGCATACATTAATCACATCTGTAAATTCCCTTTTCCGATATGAGGGAACATATTCTTAGGTTTTGGAAATTAAGAGATTAAGGTGTGGATATATTTGAGACAGGAGCATTATTCTCCCCATCACAGATATACACATATATTTTTTTCTAGAGATACATTAAAACTGGTAATACTGGATTCTTCTGGGGAGAAAAGCTATAGCACTGGTGATCCAAGATAGGAAAGATATTTGCTACTTACTGTGTGTCATTTTGTCCTTTGAATCTTTTCCTCATGCGTGCATAATTTTAAAGCATTCTGTTTAAAAGATCCCCATTTGGACAATGTTTTAAGAAGCTGTATTTGTACCTGTCAAAAAACTCAAAAAGTTATAATTTTTAAAAAATTACTTTCATACAAAGCAGACCCTTAAGAGATGGCTATTAACTTTAAATACTCCTTAAATTCTGAATATTTTATAGCCTTTGTCTCCATTTATTTAAAGATGACCACGGTCTGCTTTAATCCATAATGGACATTTAGAAGATCTAGCCACAAGCTTAAAAATAATCACCCTGAGGTTGGATGTACTTCTGAAGAAGTACCTCCCACCAAATTATTTACTGCTTAATTAATTCAAGTGAGTATTATGTTCTTGGAAACATGGCAAAGGAAAAGTTGAGTAATAACACAAAGAAGTTTATTACAGTCTGATGGACAGGGAGGACTAGCGTGCTGCACTCCATGGGGTGGCAAAGAGTCAGACATGACTGAGTGACTGAACTGAACTGAACTGAACTGACCCCACAAATTACCGCCACTCTCAGATATGCAAAGTGGTTGGTGCTGTGATTGAGAGAGCAGAAATGTGTTCTCATTGGTGGTGAAGACAATGAAGCTAACAGCTAAACTCTGGCTATGAAGATGGATGGCGTATGTGGAAGTAGTCAGGGTAGTTGAGAGAACTTTCAGGGTCAAGATTATAGGGAGAAGAGTCAGAACCATGAGCTGTAGTGGATGGACCACTGGCAATACGAACAGGGCATGTGCATAAGCGTGAGCTGCTAAGTCTTAGCAGAAAAATAACCAGAAGTTATGTATTTTATTCAGTTTCCTTTAATTCTTCAATTCAGTTTAGTCATTCATTCATGTCCGATTCTTTGCGATCCCATGGACTGAAGCATGCCAGGCCTCCCTGCCTGTCCATCACCAACTCCAGGAGCTTGCTCAAACTCATATCCATTGAATCGGTGATGCCATCCAACCATCTCATCCTTGCATCTCCTTTTCCTCCTACCTTCAATCTTTCCCAGCCTCAAGGTGTTTTCCAAGGAGTCAGTTCTTTGCATCAGGTGGCCAAAGCATTGGAGTTTCAGCTTCAGCATCAGTCCTTCCAATGAATATTCAAGACTGATTTCTTTAGGATGGACTGGTTGGATCTCCTTGCAGTCCAAGGGACTCTCAAGAGTTTTCTTCAATGCCACAGTTCAAAAGCATCAATTCTTCGGCACTCAGCTTTCTTTATAGTCCAACTCTCACATCCATACATGACTACTGGAAAAACTATAGCTTTGACTAGATAGACCTTTGTTGGCAAAGTAATGCTTGGCTTTTTAATATGCTGTCTAGGTTGGTCATAGCTTTTCTTCCAAGGAGCAAGCATCTTTTAATTTCATGGCTGCAGTCACCATCTGCAGTAATTTTGGAACCCCCAAAAATAAAGTCTCTCATTGTTTCCATTGTTTCCCCATCTATTTGCCATGAAGTGATGGAACTGGATGCTATGATCTTAGTTTTCTGAATGTTGAGCTTTAAACCAACTTTTTCACTCTTCTCTTTCACTTTCATCAAGACGCTCTTTAGTTCTTCCTAGCTTTCTGCCTTTATTTCTAAGTACCTTTATTTTTTACAGTGGCTGAGGAATTGCCAAATCTTGTTTCTATTGCTTTACTCCCCTTTCCCTAGATGTTGGATGATGCAGTGGAAATATCCATTTTAAAGGCTGTTTTATTTTTGTTTTTGATCATTAATGTTCTACACAGCATGTCTCAGGAAGCATAAAATGAGATGTTCAGATTCTAATTTGCATGAATGAATTAATGAGGGAACCAGAAAAAGGTGGTAGCTTAGATACCAGATTCAGGAATAAAGAATGTCACGTCTCAGTATAAGATTGCTATCTCAGCTGCAATTACTCCTGTTAACTTCATTCTTAAATCTTATTCAAATATTTCCCATGTTCTAGAAAAGATAAAAATTCATTCATCGATTTAAATAAAGCTTGGATGTATGCCAATTTTGTATTCTAATGTGGAGATAAGCAAATCTTGTTCAGATTTTTAAAAAATCATCCAACATTTTTGAGATTTTATAAATAGTACTTAAATAAATAGTACTGTTTAAATCTAAGCATAGTATAAATCTAAGCATTCATTTGTGTAAATCTAAGCATTCAATTGAAAATACTTTCATTTTGTTTCTTCCTATAAATTATATATGGGAAGATGGGCATATCTTAGTGGCATACAGTTATTTTTCATTGATATATTCTTTTGCCACTTATTAGTAAATCCAATCTATAAGGGATTCTACCCTAGAGAAGAAAATGGAAAATAATATTTTGAGTGACGTTTGGTGCCAGTACTATGCTCTACTATGAAATACTCATGAAAGCTTGATGAAGTTAGTGTCATCATCAATTTAAAAATGAACAGTATAAACTCAAAATGGATTAAAGATCTAAACGTAAGACAAGAAACTATAAAACTCTTAGAGGAGAACATAGGCAAAACACTCTCTGACATAAATCACAGCAGGATCCTCTATGATCCACCTCCCAGAATACTGGAAATAAAAGCAAAAATAAACAAATGGGATCTAATTAAAATTAAAAGCTTCTGCACAACAAAGGAAACTATAAGCAAGGTGAAAAGACAGCCTTCTGAATGGGAGAAAATAATAGCAAATGAAGCAACTGACAAACAACTAATCTCAAAAATATACAAGCAGCTTATGCAGCTCAACTCCAGAAAAATAAATGACCCAATCAAAAAATGGGCCAAAGAACTAAATAGACATTTCTCCAAAGAAGACATACGAATGGCTAACAAACACATGAAAAGATGCTCAACATCACTCATTATCAGAGAAATGCAAATCAAAACCACAATGAGGTACCATTTCACACCAGTCAGAATGGCTGCGATCCAAAAGTCAACAAGCAATAAATGCTGGAGAGGGTGTGGAGAAAAGGGAACCCTCTTACACTGTTGGTGGGAATGCAAATTAGTACAGCCACTATGGAGAACAGTGTGGAGATTCCTTAAAAAATTGCAAATAGAACTGCCTTATGATCCAGCGATCCCACTGCTGGGCATACACACCAAGGAAACCAGAATTGAAAGAGACACGTGTACCCCAATGTTCATTGCGGCACTGTTTATAATAGCCAGGACATGGAAGCAACCTAGATGTCCATCAGCAGATGAATGGATAAGAAAGCTGTGGTACATATACACAATGGAGTATTACTCAGCTATTAAAAAGAATACATTTGAATCAGTTCTAATGAGGTGGATGACGCTGGAGCCGATTATACAGAGTGAAGTAAGCCAGAAAGAAAAACACCAATACAGTATACTTACACATATATATGGAATTTAGAATGATGGTAATGATAAACCTGTACGCAAGACAGCAAAAGAGACACAGATGTATAGAACAGGCTTTTGGACTCTGTGGGAGAGGGAGAGGGTGGGATGATTTGGCAGAGTGGCAGTGTAACATGTATGATATCATAAGTGAAACGAATCGCCGGTCTAGGTTCGATGCAGGATGCAGGATGCTTGGGACTGATGCATGGGGATAATCCAGAGAGAAGGTGTGGGGTGGGAGGGGGGAGGTGGGGGTCGGGATTGGGAGTTCATGTACACTCATGCCTGATTCATGTCAATGTATAGCAAAACGAATACAGTATTGTAAAGCAAAACAAACTAAAAATAAAAATTAATTTAAAAAATTTAAAAAATAATGAACAGTATAAAACAAAGGAAGTTACTTGAGAGTGTTCAGCTTGTGATTTAAACCCAATCTAAAGAATTTCAAGTCCTCTCACACCGCATCCAAACACCATACAATCATCCCCATAATATTTTTCATTTGGAACTAGAAGTATGTCTACCAAGAATCATTTTATTCATTCAAGATAAAAACACATACCCATGCACCTATACAGGTAGTCAAGAATTTTCTGCTATATTAAAATTTTAGATCTTAATCATCTTTAAACTTTTTATTAATAAAGAGAATAGGAACATAGTAATGATAATTCCATCTTGATATCACTTTAAAACGTTAAAATAATCACCGTGATTTAAATTATACCTAGAGTGAGCATTATAGTATACAACAATCTAAACAAGAGACTGAAATTTAACAGCAGATGGCTAAGGTTGAAAGGTTCAGTGAACTGATGTATTTTCTAGAGGTTCCTGGTTGAAGGCACAGAAATTGCTGACTTGCACCAGAATAAAACCGCTGTCAGACAAGACCCTCTTATCTCTACAGAGGCCATTCGGGCTTATTCCTTTTATCCACGTGGGCGATTCTGAGCCAAACAAGAACCACCCAGGCAGCACTTGCCTTAAGGAGTGAGCCAGTGGCACTGTAAGATAATCCCTAGACTACCGAAAACTTGTTTCATTAATGGTCCCTTGCTATTTCTATTATGTTTGGATTATTAGCTTTTACTTCTCCCTTTCGTATTGGTTCCCTATAGCCTTTGAGAGGACTTGACTAAAAGCCTGCTGAGAGAGGCAGGCTGGGAAAACCACAAGCATTTCCCACAATCACTACGCCCAGAGAGCAGGGAGAATCTTCCAGCTGAGATCTGAGCTGAAGGGCCTAATGTGTCTGCTGGCAAACAGGCTTCAGTGTGTTATCCTTTCTCATCCCTTCTCTCCTGGCCCCAACCATGCAATGACATTCCAAAAGTGTCGCATCATACTCTTCAATTCTAAATCGATCTTCATAAATCTCTTTCACAGCTTCATCTACTTTCATCGGCAATTTGGGACTGCCCTTTCAAAACCTCTTGACACAGTTCTTTCTCACCGCTGGCCTCATAGTGCAGCTGTCACCATCAATGAGATGAAATCCAGTTAACCTCTGAATGCCAGCTCTTCTATCAAGTTCTGGTGTCATTAGAGGTAGACACTCATCTACCCAGTACATACTGTCTGTGGGCAGGCAAAGGAAAAAATTTCCAAGCAGTGTTTACAAGTTGCATGTGAAAGTGATATGCATGCCATTACTTGACCTATATTTTTGTTCAAGCAAGCTTTCCATGAAAACTGTGGTCATCATTACATTTGGAAGAGATGGTCAACATGTAAGTAATCACACTGCGCGTGCGTGCATGCTAAGTCGCTTCAGTCATATCTGACTCTTTGAGAGTAGCCTGCCAGGCTCCTCTGTCCATGAGATTCTCCAGACAAGAATACTGGAATGCGTTGCCACACCCTCCTCCAGGGGATCTTCTGGACCAATGGATCAAATCTGCTGTGTCTCTTATGTCGCTTGCTTTGGCAGGCGGGTTTTTTTTTTTTCCCCCCACCACGAGTGCCACCTAGAAAGCCCAAGTAATCACACCAAACAGTGTGTAAATAACAGTAGTAAGAACTTGAGCAAACTTATCTTCCAAGCATTATATAATAATTAAATAGAGGCTAGTTCCCACAGGTTGCCATCACCTAAGTAGCTTGAAATGTTCTGAACCATCCTTCCAGATGCTCTTATTAAAGGGACGTACGGAGGAATGAATTAAAAAGAGGTTCTTCTGCACGTCCCCATCAGGCCAATCCAAAGGCTTGATTCTTCTCACTATCAGTGCAAATCAGTGCTAATGAGCTTTATTACTCAGTCAACTTCTCACACCAAGGATGAAGCTAGATAACCATGGATGAAGGAGAGCTGGTTTTATTTGTTTTAAGGTCCATCTTGGATTCAGTTCAGTTCAGTCCAGTCATGCAGTCGTGTCCGACTCTTTGCGACCCCATGAATCACAGTACGCCAGGCCTCCCTGTCCATCACCAACTCCCAGAATTCACTCAGACTCACGTCCATTGAGTCCATGATGCCATCCAGCCATCTCATCCTCGGTCGTCCCCTTCTCCTCCTGCCCCCAATCCCTCCCAGCATCAGGGTCTTTTCCAATGAGTCAACTCTTCGCATGAGGTGGCCAAAGTACTGGAGCTTCAGTTTTAGCATCATTCCTTCCAAAGAAATCCCAGGGTTGATCTCCCTCAGAATGGACTGGTTAGATCTCCTTGCAGTCCAAAGGACTCTCAAGAGTCTTCTCCAACACCACAGTTCAAAAGCATCAATTCTTCGGCGCTCAGCCTTCTTCACAGTCCAACTCTCACATCCATACATGACCACAGGAAAAACCATAGCCTTGACTAGACGAACCTTAGTCGGCAAAGTAATGTCTCTGCTTTTGAATATACTATCTAGGTTGGTCATAACTTTAACTCTCACCTTTCCTCTCCATCCTACTTGGATGCCATTATTACTTCAAGGTTCATGATATTTTGCTCTTTGGGATGGTTATGATGATAATGAAGGATAACATTAAATTTTCCCATATAGATAATTTTTTATGTATTTGAACCTCCAAGTAATCTAGTTAGAATTTTCATCATCCATTTATAGATGATAAATCAAGGCTTATAGAAGAGTAGGTATCTAAGCTAAAGTCACTCAGCCTTTAAGTATAGAGTCAACTCAAGCCCGTTTTATTTCAAAATTCTCTGCTACTTCCACTATGCTGTACAGCTTCTTTGGTGGAAGAATGTGTGATCCACTCAGGTAGATTCTTATTAAAAACTGAATAACTTTTGATTCTGAATGTGAATCTCTATTTGAAATATATTTAGTTCAATAATTCCTAAATATGGTAATAGTGTTTACTATATGCTAATATCCTTAATTAATGTTGATTTTTAAAAATCTGTTCAAAATGTTTAAATGACTTGTCAATGGACTAGAAAGCTACTTTGCCTTTTCCTGTGCCTGTAATGTCTACAATACAATCTGCTAAATTTTTTCTGAAGACTCATAACTCCTGAAGAGAAAATATATAGCAGGTAAACAGCTTAGTTTCCTCAAAGAACTTAGACATCACACTTGGACTTGTTCACTGAGACACTAGGAAAACTTCTTCTGAAAGGCAAGATAAGAAAATAAACTTAGAAATTAATTGCTGCACTTTTATAAAACCTTAATGACTCAAAACAGAGACATTACTTTGCCAACAAAGATCCATCTAGTCAAGGGTATGGTTTTTCCAGTGATAATGTACGGATGTGAGAGTTGGACTGTGAAGAAAGATGAGCGCCAAAGAATTGATGCTTTTGAACTGTGGTGTTGGAGAAGACTCTTGAGAGTCCCTTGGACTGCAAGGAGATCCAACCAGTCCATCCTAAAGGAGATTAGTCCTGGGTGTTCATTGGAAGGACTGATGCTGAAGCTGAAACTCCAATACTTTGGCCATCTCATGCAAAGAGTTGACTTGTTGGAAAAGACTCTGATGCTGGGAGGGATTGGGGGCAGGAGGAGAAGGGGACAACAGAAGATGAGATGGCTGGATGGCATCACTGACTTGATGGACATAAGTCTGGGTAAACTCCAGGAGTTGGTGATGGACAGGGAGGCCTGGTGTGCTGCGATTCATGGGGTCTCAAACAGTCAGACACAACTGAGTGACTGAAGTGAACTGAACTGAACTGAATGACTCAAAGCTAACATTTAAAAAATTACACTCTAGGAAACAAAGTAAGGACTTATGATACTAGTATATCTTAATGAAATAGAACAAACATCTATTGAATCCATATTAAACAGACATTCATAAACAACCCTAACAGATGGGGCTTTCCAATTTCAAAGGAGGTGAAGAGTTTTCCAATGGTCTTATAAAGCATCAATGGCAAATCTCTAAGTAACACATAGCTCTAACAAGATTCCCTAGGGAAGGGAAAGGCTACCCACTCCAATATTATGGCTTGGAGAAGTCCATGGGCTGTATAGTCCACACGGTTGCTAAGAATCAGACACAACTGACTTCCACTTTACTTCTCTTCTAACAAGATTAAAAACAATATGCTCTTTTAAAACCATGGCAAACCTAGACAATGTATTAAAAAGCAGAGACATCATTTTGCCAACAGAAGTTTATACAGTCAAAGCTATGGTTTTTCCAGTAGTCACATATGGATGGATGTGAGAGTTAAACCATAAAGAAGGCTGAGCACCAAAGAATTGATGCTTTCCAACCGTGGTAATGGAGAAGACTCTTGAGATTCCCTTGAACTGCAAGGAAATCAAACAAGTCAATCCTAACAGAAATTAACCCTGATTATTTATTGGAATTGTCACCCTGCTTGTTTAACTTATATGCAGAGTACATCATGAGAAATGTTGGGCTGGAAGAAGCACAAGCTAGAATCAAGATTGCCAGGAGAAATATCAATAACCTCAGGTATGCTGAGGACACCACCTTTATGGCAGAAAGTGAAGAGGAACTAAAAAGCTTCTTGATGAAAGTGAAATAGGAGAGTGAAAAAGTTGACTTAAAGCTCAGTATTCAGAAAACGAAGATTATGGCATCTGGTCCCATCACATCATGGCAAATAGATGGGGAAACAGTGGAAACAGTGTCAGACTTTATTTTGGGGGGCTCCAAAATCACTGCAGATGGTATTGCAGCCATGAAATTAAAAGATGCTTACTCCTTGGAAGGAACGTTATAACCAACCTAGACAGCATATTCAAAAACAGAGGCGTTACTTTGCCAACAAAGGTCCGTCTAGTCAAGGCTATGTTTTTCCAGTAGTCATGTATAGATGTGAGAGTTGGACTGTGAAGAAAGCTGAGCACCAAAGAATGGATGATTTTGAACTGTGGTGTTGGAGAAGACTCTTGAGAGTCCCTTGGACTGCAAGGAGATCCAACCAGTCCATTCTGAAGGAGATCAGCCCTGAGTGTTCTTTGGAAGGAATGATGCTACAGCTGAAACTCCAATACTTTGGCCACCTCATGAGAAGAGTTGACTCATTGGAAAAGACTCTGATGCTGGGAGGGATTGGGGGCAGGAGGAGAAGGGGACGACAGGGGATGAGACGGCTGGATGGCATCACCTACTCGATGGACATGAGTTTGGGTGAACTCCGGGAGTTGGTGGTGGACAGGGAGGCCTGGCGGGCTGCAATTCCTGGGGTCACAAAGAGTCAGGCGCAACTGAACTGAACTGAACTGATTTATTGGAAGGGCTGATGCTGAAGATTAAGTTCCAATATTTGACCATCTGATGTGAAGAGCTGATTCATTGGAAAAGACCCTGATGCTGGGAAAATCGAAGACAAAAAGAGAAGTGAATGTTGAGGATGAGATGGTGAGATAGTGTCACCAACTCAATGAATATGAACTGAGCAAACTCCAGGAGATAGTGAAGGACAGGGAAGACTGGCGTGCTGCAGCACATGGGATTGCAAAGAGCTGGACATGACTTAACAACTGAATAACAAGATGCTCTTTTTTTGAGTGCCTTCAGCCATCCTGCTAACACTGTTTCCTCAAATATTAAGTGTTTTACACTCTGCAAGTGAAAATAAACAAGTTCCACAAAGTGGCAGACAAGACTGTTCTTTAGTTGTTCCCCTCTTTCTTCTGGTCTGCCTCTGGCTCCTCTCAGCACACCTCCATGCCCCACTTTTGACTTCCTGGTGTCTATGTTATTGACACAATGACTCTTTCAGATATGGTCTCTTCAGTTTATTATTAGAGTTCAAGATCAATTTTATCTTCCCAGAACCTTAGCACATTAAAAACTTGCTCAAGCTAAGTAGAGTTTAATGGTGGATATTTTATCTGCCACAGCCATCTAAGTGGACAATTTGCTTTGAGAAAGCCTTCTGCAGAAGGGATGGAGCTATTCTAGCCTCTTCTTCACAAATATGTGCATGCTTAGTCACTCATGCTTGTGTCCAACTCTTTGCAATCCCATGGACTGTAGCCTGCCAGGCTTCTCTGTCCATGGGATTCTCCAGGCAAGAATACTGGAATGGATTTCCATTTCCTTCTCCAGGGTATTTTCCCATCCCAGAGATCAAACCCATGTCTCTTAAGTCTCTTGCATTGGCAGGTGGGTTCTTTACATCTAGTGCCACCTGGGAAGCCCTTTCTCCACAAATACAGGCACCTTGACTACAAAAACGAGGGGAACAGGACCTGAGTTAGTGAGTTTCACAGACTACCATTTTCCAAAGTCATTTCTGGGTCATAGTCATGTTGGAAGCTAAGTGATGATTTTACTTATCTACTTATCTTTAGAGAGGCAAGATGGAGTTAAACATATTTGGGGTTAAATCTCAGCTTTAGCTTTTATCAGCCAGGTTATTAAAATAATCAGTTTTCTATCTGTCTGTCTCTCTCTATCCCCATCTCTCTCTCTATCTCCACCACTTTCTCTTTTTCTGAAACTCTATTTCACTTTCATCTGTAGAAAGATGATAAGACCACCTACCTTGTGTTGAAGCTTAAGTAAGTTCATGTATATCAAGTTTCTAGTACCTGATCCATAGAAGATGTTTTAAAATGGCCACTCTTCTTATCTGAGTTTGCATATAAATAGTCTGACCACTCACTGACAAAATGTAGCATGTTGTCTTATTTTCACGATGCCTATCTTACACACTGGAGGACATTCATTTTATTTTTTATGATTTCTCCAATACCAAATTTATAATGATGATCATTAATAGAAACCCCTTAGATTTATAAAGCACCTTCACCCTAAGAATCTCTCTTTAGAGATTGTCTTATTTATCCTCATGCATCCCTAGGGATCAGAAGGAGGCATTACTATCTTTTTACATTATGGATGGACGTGATCAAGAGGTTTTCATCGTAGTATCTGTTTTTAGGTGAAACTGTGTTAGGTACACATAAAGAGACTCCACTAGTTCATCAAGTTATTGTTTTGAGTGACTTTTATATGCCAAAATAACCATGTGATGCTGACATATTATCCCATGTTATAGATGAAGAAATAAAGTCTCAGAGAGGTTAAGCAACTTGCTTATCAGTATATACAGATAATTGAATAAAATGTGGTCCCTGCTCTGACCCTGTGGTCCCTGACAAGTCTTTGTTGAGCATTTACTATGTGCCAGGTGCTATGCCAAGAAAACTACAAGAATTATTTTGTACATTCATTTAATAGCCCTACAAGTTTGTTATACTTTAGTGATCTACGATTATTATCTTCATTTAGCAAGTGAGGCAGAGAGAGGGTGAGGACCTTGCCCAAAGCTGCATAGTTGCTAAGTGGCTGACCTTGAAAGGGAAAAGAGCAGGTTGGAGCCAGGTTGACTGAGTAGGATTCTAGCTCCAATACTCTGTGTGAGTTGCTTAACTCCTGAGCAAGTTGCTTAACCTTTCTATGTCCCAACTTCCTCACCTGGAAAATGAGAATATAAGTATCTACTTGATAGGGTTGTTATGAGGATCAAATACAAGTGTGTGTGTGTGTGTATATATATATATATATATATATAGTTTATAATTCTGCCTTGCATGTGTTAACTGTATCTGGGATTCTAACCTAAGAACTCTGATTCTAGAACTATTATTCTGCTCCAAAAAGAATTCTTCCAGGGAAAGAAGCAGTAACACTTGAGCTGACTCTCCAAAGAAGAAACAGTCAAAAGCTTGGTTCTAGAAGTCTAGTTCTAATTCAGTCAATGGAGAGCTGCCTGTAAAGACTCAGATGTCAGGAGGCAGAGTAGCCTTTTCCGTTTTTCTTTTTTCAACTTGGACTGGAGAATAATTGACTGACAATGTTGTGTTACTTTTGGGTGTACCACAAAGTGATTCAGTTATTTATGTCAGTCGCTCAGCCATGTCTGACTCTTTGTGACCCCATGGACTGTAGCCCTCTGGGCTTCTCTGTCCATGAGATTTCCCAGGCAAGAATATTCAAGTGGGTTGCCATTTCCTTGTCCTGGGGATCTTGTCTTTTTAATTTTTTTTTAGAATTTGAACTTTGGGATCTGAGTATCTGTATTTCCTCTGTCCAGGTTATTTATTTCCTTAGATACATGAAAATTCTGCCATCCATGAGTGTTTTCATCTACCCTCTAGTTATGCAAAGATTCTTTTCCCCTTGAGGAGATTCCAAAATTGTGCTTAACTATGTATTGACAAAATGATACTTCTTTGGAGATTCAGCATTATGAACATGGGCCAATCCCCTCATTACAAACAAACAAATTAAGAAACCCAGAAACCGCTGCATTATCTTCAGAGAAAATAATAGAACGACTTAAATATGTAAGCCTTAAGCTTTGTGGAGGGCATTCATTTCAAATGATTAGTTTAGCTTTAGGAATGAGTACTATTTTTTTTTTTAACTCACCATGATCATTTAACTTCAGATGCAGAAGTGGAAAGTAAAAAGAAAGAGGTCTGGGAGAGAAGAAAATGTAGGACTGTAAAGAAGGATTAATAGTATTGGCAATCAAAATGATTTTGGCAGTTACAGAATCAATGAAGGAACATCCTCCTATCTAAGCAAATATCCTCTAACTGAAAACTACTTGTGTATTTGCAGATCATATGTAAGCCATCATGGGCTTCAAAACTGAAGACCTTAAAAACAGAATAATTGTTCAACTGCTATTATTTTAGTGTGAGATTTTACATATGAGCTATAATGGAAAATTCATGTTTGATTATAATATAATTTAAAATGCTAGAGATATCTATGCCTTTTGACATAAGACACAGCAAAAATGCAAGAGCAACTATCAGCACATGCCCATCAGTGTTCAGTTCAGTTCAGTCACTCAGTCATATCTGATTCTTTGTGACCCCATGGACAGCAGCACACCAGGCTTCCCTGTCCATCACAACTTCCAGAGTTTACTCAAACTCATGTCTATTGAGTTGGTGATGCCATCCAACCATCTCATCCTCTGTCATCCCCTTCTCCTCCCACCTTCAATCTTTCCCAGAATCAGGGTGTTTTCCAAGGAGTCAGTTCTTCAACATCAGGTGGCCAAAGTACTGGAGTTTCAGCTTCAGCGTCAATCCTTCCAATGAATATTCAGGACTGATTTCCTCTGGGATGGACTTGTTTGACCTCCTTGCCGTCCAAGGGGACTCTCAAGAGTCTTCTCCAACACCACAGTTCAAAAGCATCAATTCTTCAGCACTCAGCTTTCTTTATAGTCCAACTCTCACATCCATACATGACTACTGGAAAAACCATAGCTTTGACTAAATGGACCTTTGACAGCAAAGTAAAGCCTTTGCTTTTTAATATGCTGTCTAGGTTGGTCATAGCTTTTCTTCCAAAGAGCAAGTGTCTTTTAGTTTCATGGCTGTAGTCACAATCTACAGTGGTTTTGGAGCCCAGAAAAGTCTCTCATTGTTTCCATTTTTTCCCCATCTATTTGCCATGAAGCAATGGGACTGGATGCCATGATCTTAGTTTTCTGAATGTTGAGTTTTAAGCCAACTTTTTCACTCTCTTCTTTTACTTTTATCAAGAGGCTCTTTAGTTCCTCTTCACTTTTTGCCATAAAGGTGATGTCATCTGCATATCTAAAATTATTGATATTTCTCCTGGCAATCTTGATTCCAGGTTGTGCCTCCTTTAGCCCAGCATTTCACATGATGTACTCTGCATATTAGTTAAATAAACAGGATGACAATATACATCCTTTTCTGATTTGGAACCAGTCTATTGTTCCATGTCCAGTTGCTCCTTGACCTGCATACAGATTTCTCAGGAGGCAGGTAAGGTGGTCTGGTATTCCCATCTCTCTCAGAATTTTCCATAGTTTGTTGTGATCCACATAATCAAAGGCCTTGGTATAGTCAATAAAGCAGCAGTAGATGTTTTTCTGGAACTCTTTTGCTTTTCCAGTATCCAGTGGATGTTGGCAATTTGATCTCTGGTTCCTCTGCCTTTTCTAAATCCAGTTTGAATATCTGGAAGTTCACGGTTCATGTATTATTGAAGCCTGGCTTGGAGAATTTTGCATATTACTTTGCTATCATGTGAGATGAGTGCAATTGCCCATCAGTGTGGAAACAGCAAATGAGGCATCATAGGAGATGAACTGCAAATACACCTCTCAGGACATTCATTTGCCATTTTTCTGATCTCTAATAAAGAGAATAAGCAATCAAAGCCTTTAAGTTTTTCTGAGTTAGGGACTTCCCTTTTAGCCCAGTGGTTAGGAATCAGCCTTGCAAATTCAGGGGACATGAGTTCCATCCCTGGTCAGGGAACTAAGATCCCACAGGCCATGGAGCAATGAAGCCCATGGGCTGCAACTACTTCACCCGAGCATCACAGCTGGAGAGACTATGCTCATGCGCTGCAACAAAAGATCTTACATGATGCGACAAATTTCCCATGTGCCACAAGTAAGATCCAACACAGCCACAGCCAAATAAATAAATTAAAAAAAAAAAAACAGTAGTAACAATAAAAGAAGAGGATTCCCTGGTAAAGAATCCACCTGCCAATGCAGGAGATGTGGATTTGATCCCTGAATTGGGAAGATCCTCTAGAGAAGGAAATGGTAACCCACTCCAGTACTCTTGCCTGCAAAATTCCATGGGCAAAGGATCCTGGTGTGCTGCATTCCATGGGGTCACAAAAGAGTTGGATATGACTTAGCAACTAAACAACAACAGCAAGAAAATAAATTGACAGAAATAATTATAAAAAATTGAGTTATTTAAAAAAAAAACTTTTTTTCTGAGTGAGTTTCATACATTAGGGAAGTGGGAAAAAATTATCCCTCTGCAATGATAACTAGCAAACAACCCTTCCTAATGTTGATGGAGGGTAACGGGCTAATTAGACTTCCCTGGTGGCTCAGACGGTAAAATGTCTGCCTACAATGCAGGAGACCCGGGTTCGATTCCTGGGTGGGGAGATCCTCTGGAGAAGGAAAGGACAACCCACTCCAGTACTCTTGCCTGGAAAATCCCATGAGAAGAGCCTGGTAGACTACAGTCCATGGGGTCGCAAAGAGTCGAACACAACTGAGCAACTTGACTTGACTTTAATGGGCCAGGACCTAACAAAAGCATTCAAGTACATGAGAAAAGATAAGGAAAAGCAGAACTCTTGGGCTCACTACTCAAGTTCACAGAACAATTTAGCAGACTTCTCACAATGTTCTAGGTCACACCAGTACGCACCACAGAGAAAATGACATCATGAAATCCCACACCACATCTGGATGTGTTAGATCCTCACAGCTGGATTTCAGGAGTTAGAACCACATTCTAGAAGGTGTTGATGTTTCTGGCTGCTGCTACCTTTCTCCCTCATAATCCAAGAGCAGACGAAGTGAACTAAGCAGGGGCACCTTTGAGGATACATAGGCCAAAGGAAGATCAATTAAGCCTTTAGTTTAAAAACTAAAAACCTGCACTGGCCTCTCATAAGTGTGTTGTGATGACCTCACAGCAGAGAGTATGCTATTGCCAGAAACATCTGCCAAGATAATGTTGCCAGAGTCTTCAATTGCCTCATTTACCAACCTTCACAAGACTTCACCTTGGCAAATTTGGGTTAAGCAGAGTTGGCATCAAGAATTAGCTGTAGGATAATTTGTAAAGCATGTGAAATTTGACTACAAATACTCTCCACTGTCTTTCCATCATTATCTTTTACTTCTATATTCCACACTCCCCTGCTGAGCTTTTATGAGCCTTCTCTTTCCCTTTCCATGTACCCAAGAAAATGCTAATTGTCCCTGGTTTCAATCAGTAAGCAATGGAGTACATTGGTTTAATCAGCAACCTGTTTCTAAGCACTTTATGTTCTGAGCCCATAGGAAACAACAGGAATACAATGTTGTTAAGACCTCCCATCTACCCTAAATGACTTTTACAGTTACTTTGGAGAAGAAGGTTGCTCATGAAACAATTAATGAGCAACAATGTACATAAAATGTTAATGTCATTCATGTCCCAGGCGCAAAAGGGCTTAGAGAAGCAAGATATTGGTATGAGATTGTAAAGTGAAATAATTTTTTAACAGAGGTAAGACTACAGTTGAACTTGGAAGTATGAGGAAAATCACATGATATGTGAAGAATTGTCAGTGGGAAACAATTAAATCATGATACGAATAGACTAGAAGCTAGTGGATTTGATACTATTTTTGCTTGAGCAAAAAATGTGGCTTTATATTGAAGTTTCATTTCTTCAGCTCACCCTGATACTAAATGCTAGCACAAGATTTTGGAGGTGAGAGATCTTTGAAATCTTTGAACTCATGCCTTGTTAAGGTTTGTCCAACTTTCTTACACATGCAAACAAGCCTGAGGAGCTTTGAAAAGAGGGTCAACTTTTGAAAATGTCTGGGTCCCACAGAAGGTAATGTGTCATTTTAGGATCAGATGATGTATCTAATCCTATTTGTTTTTGTTGCTTTACCAGGAGACAGTGCTTTCTCTCTTAAACCAGTGCATGCTCGCACACACACTCACACCACACACACAGACATATACACACACCCATGTTTTATTAAAGATCATGTCCTAAAGTATCTGGACAGGGTGAAAAAAAAAACCTTTGAATAACATGACATTTCACTTGCAAAAAATATTAATGCCTTGCTGTATACTAGCCATATTTGCATGCATGCTAAGTGGCTTCAGTCGTGCCCAGCTCTTTGCGACCCTATGGACTATAGCTCATCAGGTTCCTCTTGGGGATTCTCCAGGCAAGAATACTGGAATGGGCTGCCATCCCCTCCTCCAGTGGATCTTCCCAACCCAGAGATCAAACCCAAGTCCCCTGTGTTTCCTTCATTGCAGGCAGATTCTTTACCTCTGAGTCACTGGGGAAGCCCCACTAGCCATGTTTATATGAGACTAAAACAATGAACTGAAAGGTGAAAATTGGAGTCAAAATATTTATTGGCAGCAGTGGGAAAAAAAATGAAAAAATGTAGTTATTTTCTGATTCAGAATCACTCCAGAGGCTGGCTTATTTTTAAAACTGAATTCGATCAACCAGGTATTTGCATGAAAATTCTTTCCCTATGGAATTACAGGACCAAAGGACAGTTTTCTTATGAGGAACTTGGTGAAATGCAGAGGCCAATGCTGCAGGTCTGAGAGTCTACAGATTTCACAAGCTCCCAGGTGGTATCCATGCAGGTGGTTCATGGGCCATACGTTCAGCAAGGCTGGAGAATATGGAGCATGGGTTTATTTTCTTTCTTATTTATTTATTTAGCTGTGCTGGATCTTAGTTGCAGCATGCAAACCCTGAACTACAGTATGTGGGATCTAGTTTCCTGCTGCTGCTGCTGCTGCTGCTGCTGAGTCGCTTCAGTGGTGTCCGACTCTGAGCAACCCCATAGATGGCAGCCCACCAGGCTCCCCCATCCCTGGGATTCTCCAGGCAAGAATACTGGAGTGGGTTGCCATTTCCTTCTCCAATGCATGAAAGTGACAAGTCAAAGTGAAGTCATTCAGTCGTGTCCGACTCTTAGTGACCCCATGGACTAGAGCCTAGCAGGCTGCTGCATCCATGTGATTTTCCAGGCAAGAGTACTGGAGTGGGGTGCCGTTGCCTTCTCCAGGGATCAAACCCAGGTCCCCTGCATTGGGACCACTGAGTCTTAGCCACTGGACCACCAGGGAAGTCCATGAAGCATGCTTTTCGATCTTTTACATTGATGTTCACTTTGCAAGTTGTTTATATTTCAGTACAGATAGGTTTGTAATTATACAGTCACAATAATGAGTGTTGTTATTGTTCAGTTGCCAATTCATGTCCAACTCTTTGCAATCCCATGGACTACAGCATACCAGGCTTCTCTGTCCTTCACTATGTCTCAGAGTTTGCTCAAATTCATGTCCATTGAGTCTGCAATGCTATCTAACCATCTTATCCTCTGCTGCCCTTTTCTTTTGCTTTCAATCTTTCCCAGCATCAGGGTCTTTTCCAGTGAGTTGGCTCTTCATATCAGGTGACCGTGTACTGGAGCTTCAGCTTCAGCATCAGTGCTTTCAATGAATATTCAGGGTTGATTTACTTTAGAATTGACTTGTCTGATGTCCTTGCAGTTCAAGGGACTCTCAAGAGTCTTCTCCAGCACCACACTTCAAAAGCATCAATTCTTTGGCTTTCAGCCTTCTTTATGGTCTAGTAATGAGTATGCTTTGTCAAAGTACACTTCCTTCAAAATATTTCTACTGCATTTGAGGAAACTGGGATTAGAACAATTTTAGAAGTTTCTTTCCCATCATGACCCTTTCTCAATTTTATTTTCCCTTAATCCAGGATGTTGTATCACCACTATTTTCAGAATGTGAAATTTTACTCTTGATTTAACTTCTCCTACACAGTTCTAAGGCCAAGCCTGTGGATGCTGTTACCTAAGATTTAGTAACTGGTTGAAACCAGTACCATCTGTAGAGCCTCCAGGGTTCCAGGAGTTACTTCTCTGGCCTTCAGAGCTACTTGTACAAATGTGTATAGCTATGTATANGGGGGTCGGGATTGGGAGTTCATGTACACTCGTGGCTGACTCATGTCGATGTGTAGCAAAACGAATACAGTATTGTAAAGCAAAACAAACTAAAAAAATAAAAATTAATTTAAAAATAAATAAATAAAATAAAAATAAATAAATAAAATGAATGTTATGAAATATTTCATTCTTGTCTCCCACTAACTCCATTTAATGCAAGCTCTGTGAAGCCAGAAACATTCTTGTTTGTGACTTTTTCTTAGCACAGAAAACACAGCTGGGTATATCGTTGGCGATATGTAAGGGTTGATCGAATGAATAAATGGAAAACAAAATTAATAACTCAATGCATTCACCCTACTAAAATTTCTTTCATGCTAGTAATTCTTATGCCTTTCTCTGTAAGACTGCATTTAAATCCAATTCTTCCAATAACATCTACTTTAATGGAGTCAGCTTGTGTTCCTTTAAACAGTGAAAATCAGTGGCCACCCCTCTTCATTTCTATCAGGCAAAGCAAAAACTGAAACATAATCTAGAGTGTGTTTTTCCTTGAATATCTCAGCACAATGCCCTCAGGTGAACACACAGATGAATTTCCCTAACATTTCTTAATTAACTTATAAAAGTATAAAGATAACTTAAACAAGTTTAATTTATCGTGGAATTCAAGATTCACACATACCTAATACTGAGCACAATTGCTTCATCTACACTTTCTCTGCACTCTCCTACTTGACATGATTGAGGTTTTGTACTAAATTTCCTTTAAACAGTGAAAATCAGTGGCCACCCCTCTTCATTTCTATCAGGCAAAGCAAAAACTGAAACATAATCTAGAGTGTGTTTTTCCTTGAATATCTCAGCACAATGCCCTCAGGTGAACACACAGATGAATTTCCCTAACATTTCTTAATTAACTTATAAAAGTATAAAGATAACTTAAACAAGTTTAATTTATCGTGGAATTCAAGATTCACACATACCTAATACTGAGCACAATTGCTTCATCTACACTTTCTCTGCACTCTCCTACTTGACATGATTGAGGTTTTGTACTAAACTTCTTTTTTTCTTCTTGCCACAACTCCAACCCAACAACAAACCCATTTTCTCAGTTTAAAATATTTAGCCAACTTTAAAGAGTTGAGTTTTGTTTTTTGTTTGTTTGTTTGTCACTCCATATTTTTAGTTAGCAGAAATAAAAATGTAGAAAGACATTTAAACATTTTGGCCAGGGGCCATGTCTGACCCAGAAGAAAGCAGGAATGAAACCTACAGAACTGAATAAATACTTCTTTTCCCCCCAACTTAGTATCTCCTTTGCTATAAATAGTATGAGGTGATGTTGGTAAAAGCAGTAAAATGTCTTGGTCCAGAACACGAATTATAATATCAGACAGATTTGGAACTCTTTTGGTTCAATCCACTGACCAGTTTTGTGCCTTTGGGTTACTCCTTTGTCCTCTCTTCCCCAGCTCAGCTGCCTCACATTTTAACATGAGAAAGACAGGAGCCCCACATTAGGGTGCTGTTGTGAAAATCAATATGATGGCACCCATAAGCACTAAGCTTCATGCTAGGCATGTGATGGTGGTAAGCAGTCAATAAACATGAGCTTATGTTAGTAGTATAAGTAATAATATAATAAATAGTTCTATAAAAAAGGACAAACCAGCAAGTCAGTTACCAAATGTTAAACCACACATCAAACTGGAAAGCAATTATAAGTGTGATGCTAGCATTATTTGTTAGCATAAAGCTCCAGTATGAAACTCATTATTGTCTTATTTAAAAGAAAAATGACTTGCTTGAAAATACTGGCTCCTATAAAGTTTTCTTAGAAGAAATGGAGTAGCCATCATGGGCAAAAAAAGAGTCCAAAATGCAGTGCTTAGATGCAATCTCAAAAATGACAGAATGATCTCTCTTCATTTCGAAGGCAAATCATTCAACATCATCGTAATCCAAGTCTATCCCAGACCAGTAATTCTGAAGAAACTGAAGATGAACAGTTCTATGAAGATCTACAAGACCTTCTAGAGCTAACATCCAAAAAAGATCTCCTTTTCATTATAGGGGACTGGAATGCAAAAGTAGGAAGTCAAGAAACACCTGGAGTAACAGGCAAATTTGGCCTTGGAGTACAGAATGAAGCAGGGCAAAGGCTAATAGAGTTCTGACAAGAGAACACACTGGTCATAGCAAACACCCTCTTCCAACAACACAAGAAAAGACTCTACCCATGGACATCACCAGATGATCAACACCGAAATCAGATTGATTATATTATTTGCAGCCAGACATGGAGAAGCTCTATATAGTCAGCAAAAACAAGACCGGGAGCTGACTGTGGCTCGGATCATGAACTCCTTCTTGCCAAATTCAGACTGAAATTGAAGAAAGTGGAGAAAACCACTAGACCATTTAGGTATGGCCTAAATCAAATCCCTAATGACTATACAGTGGAAGTGAGAAATAGATTTAAGGGACTAGATCTGATAGACAGAGTGCCTGATGAACTATGTATGGATGGAGGTTCATGACATTGTACAGGAGACAGGGATCAAGACCATCCCCAAGAAAAAAGAAATGCAAAAAAGCAAAATGGCTGTCTGAGGAGGCCTTACAAATAGCTGTGAAAAGAAGGGAAGCAAAAAAATAATAAAGAAGAGGAAAGATAAACCCATTTGAATGCAGAGTTCCAAACTATAGCAAGGAGACTAAAGCCTTCTTCAATGATCAATGCAAAAAAATAGAGGAAAACAATAGAATGGGAAAGACTAGAGATCTCTTCAGGAAAATTAGAAATACCAGGGGAACATTTCATGCAAAGATGGGCTCCATAAAGGACAGAAATGGTAGGGACCTAAGAGAAGCAGAAGATATTAAGAAGAGGTGGCAAGAATACACGGAAGAACTGTACAAAAAAGATCTTCATGACCCAGATAATCATGATGATGTGATGACTAATCTAGAGCCAGACATCTTGGAATGTGAAGTCAAGTGGGCCTTAGAAAGCATCACGACGAACAAAGCTAGTGGAGGTGATGGAATTCCAGTTGAGCTGTTTCAAATCCTGAAAGATGATGCTGTGAAAGTGCTGCACTCAATATGCCAGCAAATTTGGAAAACTCAGCAGTGGCCACAGGACTGGAAAAGGTCAGTTTTCATTCCAATCCCAAAGAAAGGCAATGCCAAAGAATGCTCAAACTACTGCACAATTGCACTCATCTCACATGCTAGTAAAGTAATGCTCAAAATTCTCCAAGCCAGGCTTCAGCAATATGTGATCCGTGAACTTCCTGATGTTCAAGCTGGCTTTAGAAAAGGCAGAGGAACCAGAGATCAAGTTGCCAATATCTGCTGGATCATGGAAAAAGCAAAAGAGTTCCAGAAAAACATCTATTTCTGCTTTATTGACTATGCCAAAGCCTTTGACTGTGTAGATCACAATAAACTGTGGAAAATTCTGAAAGAGATGGGAATACCAGACCACTTGACCTGCCTCTTGAGAAATCTGTATGCAGGTCAGGAAGCAACAGTTAGAACTGGACATGGAACAACAGACTGGTTCCAAATAGGAAAAGGAGTACGTCAAAGCTGTATATTGTCACCCTGCTTATTTAACTTCTATGCAGAGTACATCATGAGAAACACTAGGCTGGAGGAAGCACAAGCTGGAATCAAGATTGCCAGGAGAAACATCAATAACCTCAGATACGCAGATGACACCACCCTTAAGGAGAAAATGAAGAAGAACTAAAGAGCTTCTTGATGAAAGTGAAAGACAAGATTGAAAAAGTTGGCTTAAAGCTCAACATTCAGAAAACGAAGATCATGGCATCTGGTCCCGTCAATTCATGGCAAATAGATGGGGAAACAGTGGCTGACTTTATTTTGGGGGGCTCCAAAAAACTGTAGATGATGATTGCAACCATGAAATTAAAAGACACTTGCTCCTTGGAAGGAAAGTTATGACCAACATAGACAGCATATTAAAAAGCAGAGACATTACTTTGTCACCAAAGTCCATCTAGTCAAGGCTATGGTTTTTCCAGTGGTCATGTATGGATGTGAGAGATGGACTATAAAGAAAGTTGAGTGCAGAAGAATTGATGCTTTTGAACTGTGGTGTTGGAGAAGACTCTGCGAGTCCCTTGGATTGCAAGGAGATCCAACCAGTCCATCCTAAAAGAGATCAGCCCTGGGTGTTCATTGGAAGACTGATGTTGAAGCTGAAACTCCAATACTTTGGCCACCTGATGCAAAGAGCTGACTCATTTGAAAAGACCCTGATGCTGGGAAAGATTGAGGGCAGGAGGAGAAGGGGATGACAGAAGACGAGATGGTTGGATGGCATCACCAACTCAATGGACATGTGTTTCGGTGGACTCTGGGAGTTGGTGATGGACAGGGAGGCCTCACATGCTGCGGTTGATGGGGTCACAAAGAGTGGACATGACTGATCGACTGTACTGACTGAACTGATAAGTTTTAAAATCACAGTTCCAATTTCAAGGAAGAATGCATCTTGACAGAGGCACTTAACAGTCTATTCACAATGCTGACATCTAACTGTCCATGTTTCTTTTGTGCTCAAAATGTTGAGGCTTCAGAGCTACCAAGCTCAGTGAGAGTCAATACATGGTCCACTTCCTAAGGCGACAATTCACTAGATTTGGGTAGGTACAGGTGTTGACTGTGATCAAAAGACTCCAATCCCATTGCAGTACAAGCAAGTTACATGACTGCTCCCACAGAAATCGGATATACCAACAGGATCATAGATCTCAGCCACTCTCCCTACATGTTACCATGGATAGCCCACATACCTGTACCTCTGATTAGACTCTTCATCTCCAGTCAATAGAGATAGCATGATCATTTTGATAACTTGATAATTAATTGCTTACTTAGTCAATGAGTTTAAGTGATCAGTATGAGAAACCCAACCAGGTGTTAGGAGAAACTCCATAGAAGAGACTCCCATGCAGAGTTCTTCATCCAAATGTTGGAGAGTCTAATGTGATCATTTCACTTTACTGACTAGGAAACAGAGCCAGAGATGAGCAGTGACAGGTTCAAGGTCACCCAGCTAGTAAGTGCTTAGCTGAAATGATGTCTTGGTTTCCTGGTTTCTAGTCTCAGAGAAGTTTTTTTTTTTTTTCCCACCAGCTTCTATATCCTCTATATATCAAGTAAAATATGTCTATTTTACTTGCTAAGTAAAATATCATTATTTTAGTAGACTATAACAAAACTGCAATGGTACAATTGCAACTGCTTACTAATGAGTATTAAAGACTTCTCTGCCTTATTAAGGTACAATTGACAAATAAAAGTGTAAGTTATTTGAATTATATATAGTAATGATTTGATACATTGTGAAAGGATTATTTTCATATAGTCTATTAACACATCTGCCCTCTTCCGTTCCGATCCGTTCCGTTCAGTGGCTCAGTCGTGTCCGACTCTTTGCAACCCCATGAATCGCAGCACACCAGGCCTCCCTGTCCATCACCAACTCCCGGAGTTCACTCAGACTCAGGTCCATTTAGTCCGTGATGCCATCCAGCCATCTCATCCTCGGTCGTCCCCTTCTCCTCCTGCCCCCAATCCCTCCCAGCATCAGGGTCTTTGCCAATGAGTCAACTCTTCGCATGAGGTAGCCAAAGTACTGGAGCTTCAGTTTTAGCATCATTCCTTCCAAAGAAATCCCAGGGCTGATCTCCTTCAGAATGGACTGGTTGGATCTCCTTGCAGTCCAAGGGACTCTCAAGAGTCTTCTCCAACACCACAGTTCAAAAGCATCAATTCTTCTGCGCTCAGCCTTCTTCACAGTCCAACTCTCACATCCATACATGACCACAGGAAAAACCATAGCCTTGACTAGACGGACCTTAGTCGGCAAAGTAATGTCTCTGCTTTTGAATATACTATCTAGGTTGGTCATCACTTT
>SJXQ01004095.1:12206-23543 GCA_006408695.1 Aepyceros melampus | reverse complement strand
GGCAAAGTAATGTCTCTGCTTTTGAATATACTATCTAGGTTGGTCATAACTTTTCTTCCAAGGAGTAAGCGTCTTTTAATTTCATGGCTGCAGTCACCATCTGCAGTGATTTTGGAGCCCCAAAAAATAAAGTCTGACACTGTTTCTACTGTTTCCCCATCTATTTCCCATGAAGTGATGGGACCAGATGCCATGATCTTCGTTTTCTGAATGTTGAGCTTTAAGCCAACTTTTTCACTCTCCTCTTTCACTTTCAACAAGAGGCTTTTTAGCTCCTCTTCACTTTCTGCCATAAGGGTGGTGTCATCTGCATATCTGAGGTTATTGATATTTTTCCCGGCAATCTTGATTTCAGCTTATATACACACTTACTTTATCCATTCATTCACTAACAGACAGTTGTTTCCATATCTTGGCTATTGTTAATATGAACATGGGGACACAGATATCTCTTCAATATCCTGATTTCATTTTCTTTCGATTTAAACCCAGAAGGGGACTGCTATATCACATCAAATTCTAATTTTTTCTTCCAGATTTACTGAAATATAATCAAAAATATTGCATGGTATAAATTTAAGGTGTATGGCATAATGAATTGATTTACATACATCATGAAATGATTATCACAATAATGTTTAGTGAACATCTATCATCTCATATAGACAAAATTAAATAGAAAAAAATACTTTCCTTGTGATGAGAACTCTTAGGATTTACTCTCTGAGGAACTTTCATATATAAAACAGCAGTGTAAATTATATTTATCACTTTGCATTGCATCCCTAGTACTTATTTATCATATGCAAGTTTGTACCTTTTGACTACCTTCATCCAATTTCCCCACCTCCCACTCTCTTTGCCCTTAACCACAAAGCTGATCTCTTTTTCCATTTGTTTGTTTTTGAAATATTATTGACCTACTATTACTTGACATAATGATTCAATATTTCTACCATTTCAAAAGGATCACAACAGATCTGCACATACAAAGATATTGCACAATTATTAACTATATTCCCTGTACTGTGCATTTCATACTCGTGACTCATTTATTTTATAACTCAAAGTTTGTATCTCTTAATTTCCCTCACCTATTTCTTTCCCTGCCTACATCCTGCTTCTTCTCTGACAACCACCAGCTTGTTCTGGGCAGAGAGTCTGAATAGACATTCTCCAGGGAAAACAAACAGACGGCCAACAGGCAGAAAAGATTCTCAATATCACTTATCACTAAGGAAGTTCAAATCAAAACCATTATGAAATGCCAATTCACAACTGTCAGAATAGCTATTATCAAAAAGTTAACAAATAACAAGCTTTAGTGAGGATATGGAAAAATGGGAACACTTGTGCACTGAAGGTGGGAAAGGTAAGCCGTGCAGCCACTATGGGAAATAGTATGGAGAGTCTTCAAAAAATTAAAACTAGAACTACCATACTGCTGCTGCTGCTAAGTCGCTTCAGTCGTGTCCGACTCTGTGCGACCCCATAGACGGCAGCCCACCAGGCTCCTCTGTCCCTGGGATTCTCCAGGCAAGAATACTGGAATGGTTTGCCATTTCCTTCACCAATGCATGCATGCACGCTAAGTCGCTTAAGTCATATCCAACTCTGTGAGACCCTATGGACAGCAGCCCACCAGGCTCCTCTGTCCACAGGATTCTCCAGGCAAGAATACTGGAGTGGGCTTCCATTCCCCTCTCCAGAACTACCATATGATCCAGTAATTCCATGCCTAAGTATCTATCTGAAGAAAATGAAAACACTAATTAGAAAAAATACTTGCAGCCTTATGTTTATTGCAGCATTTTTTATTCAATAGCAAAAATATGGAAGCAACCTAAGTGCCCATTAATAAGGGTGAGGTGTATATACATATCGAAATACTATTCAGCCATTAATAATAATGAATTCTTTGCTACAACATGGATGTACCTTGACGGTATTATGCTAAAAGTGAAGTGTTAGACAAAGAAAATATTGTGTGATTTCACTTACGTGTGGAATCTTAAAAAATAAACATAAAACAGAAATAGAGTTATAAAGAACAAACACATGGTTCTATCTTTAGTTTTTTGAGGACATTTCATGGCTGCACTAAGTTACATTCCCACCAACAGCTTGCCAGGGTTCCCTTTCTCCACGTCCTTTGTTACACCTCTTGTTTTTTCTTTCAGGATAGCTGTTCTAAAGGTATGAAGTAACATTTCATTGTGGTGTTAAGTGGTTTCCCCTGATGATTTCAGTGGTGTTAAGCACCTTTTCACATAGTTACTGGACACTCATATGTCTTCTTTGGGAAAATATCTATTCAAGTTTTCTGTCCATTTTTTAATCATATTATTTGAGGTTTTGCTGCTAAGTTATGTTAAAGTTTTTAGTAACTGTTTCTGTGTTATTTGTTCGGATTGAACTCAGATTGCATGAAAAACTCTATTATTCCATTTAATCTCTCTCTATTTGCCTTCCCTCCCAAGTGGAGGAGCAAAAACAGAAAGAGAGAAAAGAATCTTGGCTTGGACTATGGAAGAAAGAGTCTGACTTCATTTGGGGTAGTTAAGAGCCCCCCCCCCATGCCCCTCCTTCTCTTCTGCTCCCCAGTAGGCAAGCTGATACAAAAGCACATGTGTTTCCTTCTTTTGTGCCAACAGGAAGTTCAAACCACATAAGCCCCTATTTTCAAGGAAACCTCATCCCTGCTCCTCTCCCTAACGACAATGAAAACCCCAAACCACTCTCCTTTCTCTGCTCTCTGAGGCCATTTCTGGACATGCTTGGAGCTTCCCTAGTCTCTCTATAAAGCCTCATCGCATTGAATCAAACTGCTGGTGCATGCGCAGTATCACCACTCTGGACATCTGAACAACACTTGGGGTGAGGGTCGTTTTGTTTCTGCAGAGTGTTCTAACAGACTGCTTCCGGGCATTTGTGTAGCCAGTAGCAAAAAGGAGGACTACAGTAAATGGATCCCTAAGATGCAAAGTGATTAAAAAAAGTTTATGAAATCTGCTCATTATTTCACCAAAGGATTAGAAGCAAATAATTTACCAATGCATAGCTAGAAACAGGATTAAACAAAAAAAATTTTTTACTCCCTCTGTGCTGTGAATCCTCAATTAAAATGTTATATCTATATTAGGAAGAAAAGCAATTCCAGTCCAAGTGATCTGATGTGTATGCTTTTTGTATGACAAGCACTCTGTGTAACTTAATAGTGTAAGAGACGTATCTGACAGGTGATCTACACTTTCAGTCATACCAGAAGTATTATGCTGTTGAATAACCTATCTCAACTCAAAAACCCATCTACAAATCAAGTTTTTCTGCAATTTTTAGGTTTTCTTTATAGATCTATCATACTCCTCCATTTAACTCTCACAATACATATATAAGCTATAAGAAGGAGTTTGTTGTCTTAACTTTCTAACTTATCCTGAAAATCTAATACAATTCTTGGAAAGTAACACTCATTCAACTCAAATATTTGTTGCATGAAACGCATCCAACCAGATGTATCAAATACCTAAGTGTCAGGCGCTGTTCCAATTACATCTGCTAAATATTTTGGATTCTTTATAAACACAGAATATTATAAATAAAAATTAACTGGATACATTTGGTTACAGTGATTTTCCTTTTACTGAGAATGTTCCAGAAACACACAGAGATGTGGTGACAAGAATCAAGACTTATTCCATGACCCCAAATCTGTAGCCAAAATGTGGAAAGGGGGAGGTTTAGACTGATAGCCAAGTTAGCCCAGTCAGAAACATTTACCAGATATTTTTCTAGCAGGAGCAAAAGGAAGATGGCCAGCCCAACTCGGATGTGGAGGCTACAGGATGTAGAGTTCAAGAGTTAATGACAGCCATGTTTTTTATCCTGTGGAGGAAATCTCAAGTGAGAGAGGATAAAAACAGCTAAAGAGAAAAGAGCATCTAGACTGCATTAGTAGCATCCTTCTTTATCCATGTCAATAATGATATCCTTTACCTTGTGACTCTGCAGTTTTCACTAAAGGGCCAGGGTCTATTTACCCATCCCCTGAATCTGAGCTTGACTATACAGTCAGTAGTCAATCGTCCATACAATAAACAGGCTACCATGCTCTAGTTCCAAAGCCTCGTGTATTCTTATTCTCACTCTTGTGACCCTGCTCCTCCTGCAAGAACAGGCTCACACACGAAGCAACCTAAATGTGCATCAGCAGATGAATGGATAAAGAAGATGTTGGTGTATATATAGAGAGAGAGAATATATACTCTATGCATTCCATATATGGAATATTATTCAGCCAAAAAAGTAACAAAACTGGGTCCTTTATAGTGGTGTGGATGAACTTAGAATCTATCATACAGAGTGAAGTGTGTCAGAAAGAGAAAAGCAAGTATTATATACATATATATATATATATATATATATATATATATGTAGTATCTAGAAAACTAGGATGATGAACCTGTTTGAAAGGCAGGAAGAGAGATACCGACATAGAGAATGAACTTGTGGACATGGCAGGTGGGGAAGGAAAAGGCGGAGAGAACCGAGAGAGGAGCAATGACATACATACACTACTGCTGCTGCTGCTAAGTCGTTTCATTCGTGTCTGACTCTGTGCAACCCCATAGACAGCAGCCCACCAGGCTCCCCTGTCCCTGGGGTTCTGCAGGCAAGAACACTGGAGTGGGTTGCCATTTCCTTCTCCAATGCATGAAAGTGAAAAGTGAAAGTGAAGTCACTCAGTCGTGTCCGACTCTTTGCAACCCCATGGACTGCAGTGGGGTGCCATTGCCTTCTCCGATACATACACTACCAGAAGTAAAATAGATATGGGAAGCAGATGTATAGCACACAGGGAGCTTAGCCTGGTGCTCTGTGATGACCAGGGGGCATGAACCAGTTGGAGGGTGGGAGGGAGGCTAAGAGGGAGATTATATATGTAGGTATATACATAGCTGATTTGTGTTGTTGTACAACAGAAACTAACACAGTTTGTAAAGCAGCTGCTACTGCTGCTAAGTCGCTTCAGTTGTGTCTGACTTGTGCGACCCCATAGATGGCAGCCCACCAGGCTCTCCCGTCCCTGGGATTCTCCAGGAAAGAACACTGGAGTGGGTTGCCATTTCCTTCTCCAATGCATGAAAGTGAAAACTGAAAGTGAAGTTGCTCAGTCGTGTCCGACTCTTAGCGACGTCATGGACTGCAGCCTACCAGGCTCCTCCGTCCGTGGGATTTTCCAGGCAAGAGTACTGGAGTGGGGTGCCATTGCCTTTCCCATGTAAAGCAGCTATAGTCCTATTATTTTTTTATTTTTTTAAAGAACAGGTTCAGGTTAATCAGCTGTAGCAGAGTCCAGGGCCCCAGCATCCTCAGCTGACAGCCAGAAGTTCTCAGACACAGGGGTGAGCCCAGGCAAGGTGAGCAGAGCTTCCTTGCCATCCTGTAGCTTAGCCCAGACACAAAACCTATAAAATAAACTTATTGTTAAGGAATCCTCACTTGGTCTAGAACAACAATACTGCACAGTATTCTTGTGGACATAACCATAACAATACTGCCCACATTCTTGTGGGCATAACCAATAAACTCCCCTTTCCCTAAGTTTAGGGTCATTTGGATATCCAAATCCACTCTTTTATGAAGTGTCTATCCATTCAAGCTCTCTGATGGCTTCAAGAAAATCTACAGACATGATTTGTCAGGCTTTTCACTATTGCAAGGACGGGAGCTAGATTCTTGCTAGTCTCTGCCTTCCTGAATGAACTACAAACATCCCAATCTTTCATTCTCTCCTAAATCGAATATTTGGATGACTCCTAAGTTTGTCTGTATCACCTGTGCTTTTATCTTGATTATCAGCTATATATTTTTGCCTTTTCATATGTCTGTGAATATTTATTACATGCAGAACATAGTATAAATTTTTAAAAAGTATAGGCTCCAAATGGCATTATCTGTTATAATATTTGGGCTTCCTGGGTGGTGCCCAGTGGTAAAGAACCTCCTGCCAATGTAGAGGCACAAAAGAAGTGGGTTCGATCCCTGGGTCAGGAAGATCCCCTGAGGAGAGCATGGCAACCCACTCCAGTATTCTTGCCTGGAGAATGCCATGGACAGAAGAACCTGGTCGGCTACTGTCCATGGGGTAGCAAAGAGTCGGACACAACTGAAGTGATTCGAATACTACCGGACAGAATTCCCCCACGCCTATCAGAGGCATAGGAGAAAGGGCTGAGGAACTCAATTCACATTAGACATTGAGCTTGCTGGGACTGAATTTCAGTTGTAACAAATCTCTGTCTATATCTAGCTTTCTCTTTTTCTAGGATGGAACCCTTCTGGGATTCTTTAGAGAGCCTTCTCCTCAGCACTGAAATTCCGGGGAAGATCCAGACCTAGACCGCCCCCTCAGGGTCTCCCAGCTCAGGTTCTGCCCTCCAACACCCAACCACCTTCAACATCTAGTGTCTTGAAAAGAATATTGGCTAAGTCCTGATTCTAGACACCACTCGTGATTAAGTCTTCTTTCCTCCAAGCACTATGAGCCTGGGAGGTTTCACTGCTCCTTGCAATGGTTCCAGCCTAGCTCCTCATGATACTAGAACTCTGCGAAAAGGCTGGCTGTGCAGGCCTATTGTTTTCAGTTTATGACACCAGCCCTGCAGGATCAATGAAAGCATGGCTGGTTTCACTTCCTCCCAGCAAGTCCTAGCAGGAAAACCAGTGGACATCTGCTCACCTCAGAAAATCCTTCCACCTATTCAGCATGGTTCATCTAGTATCATGCTATTACTTACCTGGCCTTTTATAGTTGCTTCCATGAAAACAATGGCCTGCCATAAACTAGCATACCATCTAGAAAACAACATCTCCTACACCTATTCCTAACAAACATTTTCAGAAAAAATACAAAAAACCTAACCTAGAACATGTTCAGTTCAGTTCAGTTCAGTCGCTCAGTCATGTACGACTCTTGGCAACCCCATGAATTGCAGCACGCCAGGATTCCCTGTCCATCACCAACTCCCGGAGTTCACTCAGACTCACATCCATTGAGTCCATGATGCCATCCAGCCATCTCATCTNATTTTACTAGCGGGTGAGATGAGTGCAATTGTGCCGAAGTTTGAGCATTTTTTGGCAATGCCTGAACTGAACTAAGATACCCATGGTTTATTTAATGCTTCTCAACTCAAAGTTGAAATTAACCTGATGGGAAGTGATACATTTTTAAAAGTTTTCCAAAAGGTAATGGTTAGACTGATGTGCACAGTTTTTGGTCTAATTCTAGAACAGATGCTTGTCTCTACTGAAGCTCTGAGAAAGGGCTAGATCCAGGGGAAGGCAGGAAATCATCAAGTGAAGACAATTGTCAGGTCTGTACTTTTGTTTACAACCTGTCAATACTCACTTCAGTTACTAATGTAAACAGAAATCCCCAACAGCAATTGAGACATATATTATTTCTTTCTTCTTTTTGCTGTATAAGTCTTAGTGGAATAAATACTTAAGGAAACATTTGCAAGACCCTAAGGAAAAGATTATTTGCTTATTTCGATAAGATATGTTTCAGAGGTAGAGTTAGTCATTAAAGGAACTTAAATAGATTTCTTTTCTTTTTTAACATAACTTTCATAGCACTTGGAAAAACTAAAGAGGCAGTTTGGATGGGGTTGATTGCTGAGTCTCTGGGACACCCTAATAATTCAGATAATGTAAACAGAAATCCCCAACAGCAATTGAGACATTATTATTTCTTTCTTCTTTTTGCTGTATAAGTCTTAGTGGAATAAATACTTAAGGAAACATTTGCAAGACCCTAAGGAAAAGATTATTTGCTTATTTCGATAAGATATGTTTCAGAGGTAGAGTTAGTCATTAAAGGAACTTAAATAGATTTCTTTTCTTTTTTAACATAACTTTCATAGCACTTGGAAAAACTAAAGAGGCAGTTTGGATGGGGTTGATTGCTGAGTCTCTGGGACACCCTAATAATTCAGATGACAATTTCTGCTGTCTCCCCAGCACAGGGAACTGCTATGGTAACTACCACCATCAATCTTAATCACTAAGAGTCTACTGACCTGCCCTCTGTGTTTCCTAGAGGATGGACAAAGGCTTTTTCCTCAGTCCCTGTATTACCCAGTTGTTAATTTTTTAATGAATCCCTAAAATTCAGGGAGAACAAAATAAAAATGTGGAAATAGACATGTTTAGAGAGTAAAAAAGTTCTGATCCAAGTTTAACTCTGTCCCAGAAACAGATTAGATAGGCCTCATTTTTAAACATCTAACTTCAGGAAACCACCCCCCGCCCCCACCACCCGTGTCTCTGAGTGTCCCTCTCACCGTTTTCTCTGACTCTTGCCTTTCCTTATCTCCTGAGAAAAAGACGGAAAATTATTGGAGTATTGTCCACTCTACTCTGATATTTTTGAGGAGAGAAAGGAAAGTAAGAAATTTCTCTAAATTCCTTACTTGTATCCTTGTAGCATAAGCTATTTTAAATACACAGTAAGCATCATACAGTTTCCAGTGATGTCTCATTTAAGCCGAATAATAGTTGGTAGGATATGGAGCGTAGCACAGTGTTTATGTGGAAATCTAGTCATTTATTAGTTAAAAAATAATCTAACATTGAGATACAGTATTAGAGTACTTCATTTCCTAACTTTAACCTTTATTTTAGGGTGCATGATGCCTGGCTGTCAAAACACTTTGGAGTAGCCTGAAAATCACAAACCATGCCAGCTCTTTGAAACAGATCAGGATAATGCAGGCCGGGCTTCAGCATCTTAATAGTCTGGAAAGTTTATTTACACTTAATCACAGTAAGTGCAAAATGTAGGTAGGGTACTCATTTGAAACAGACATTAATACTATTTAACCTAAATCATCAGTACAGCTGGAGATCATTTTACATACATTGATACATTTGGATATCTCTGTTTCTGTACAGTCGTTTCATTATATGTGAATATAAGATCAAATATGCATGGATTGTTTCTGGCAATTGTAGTTAATAGTGAGTTCTTAGTTTAATATGAAGGTGAAGGTGAAGTTGCTCAGTCGTGTCCGACTCTTTGCAACCCCGTGGACTGTAATGTACTAGGCTTCTCTGTCCCTGGGATTCTCCAGGCAAGAATACTGGAGTGGATTGCCATTTCCTTCTCCAGGGGATCTTCCCGACCCAGGCATTGAACCCGGGTCTCCCGCATTGGAGGCAGACGCTGCTTCCCTGGTGGCTCAGAGGTTAAATCATCTGCCTGCAGAGGTCAGAGCACTGTAAATACTATTTTGACAAAGATGTATTTCACACAGGTTGAAATATTAACAAGTTCAATAGGAAGCTAGAGAGTTATGTAAATGAAACCTATTCTCTGAAAGCAAATCTTAATAAAAGGTCAAAGAGTGAGAGAATGTTCATTACCAGACAGTCCTTTAGAGGTTGCATAAGAGGAAGCAAGTAAAACTGGCTTTGCCATATGGACTAATAATAAACACAAATGTCTTGAGCAGGTGGATGCTCAGTTACTAGACTCAGGACCTTTCAAAAAAAAAAATGGGAGTGGTACAGCTTTCAGCTTTGCTCTTTGTCTCTTGTAACAATGTACTGAACCTGTGTCTTTCAGTTGGCCCAGATGCTTTGTTTTCCTTCTGATTTAGAAACAAGTCTCACACCATTGGCATCATTGAAAACATCAGGCCATAGGGAACCCCTGTACACAACATAGCTGCTTTTCTATGATTTCTCATTTTTGCACATATAATGAGCAGCACAGCCTAAAATGCCATAAGAGATTACCCATGCTGAGCTGTCTGCAGAGGAAAATGCTCTTTTGACAAAGACGTATTTCACACAGGTTGAAATATTAACAAGTTCGATAGGAAGTAGAGGGTTATATAAATGAAAACTATTCTCTGAAAGCAAATCTTAATACAAAGTCAAAGAGTGAGAGAATGTTCATTACCAGACAGTCCTTTAGAGGTTGCATAACAGGAAGCAAGCAGAAGTGGCTTTGTGATAAGGACTAATAATATACACAAATGTCTTGAGCAGATGGATGTTGAGTTACTAGACTGAGGACCTTTCAAAAAAAAATGGGAGTGGTGCAGCCTTCAGCTTTGCTCTTTGTCTTTTTTAACAATGTGTTGAGCCTGTCTCTTTCAGTTGGCCCAGATGCTTTGTTTTTCTTCTGATTTAGAAACAAGTCTCACACCACTGGCATCATTGAAAACATCAGGCCATAGGAAACCCCTGTACACAACATAGCTGCTTTTCTCTGATTTCTCATTTTTGTACATATAATGAGCAGCACAGCCTAAAATGCCTCCCACGTTACTTCTTAGGTACGTACCTAGATCATCACTCACACCTTGTCTACAAAGAAGTAGGCACCTATTTATTTGCTACAGAGCTGTTGATACAGAGCTGAAGTGAAAAATAGCAGAATTGATTAACCCAGATAGTATTTGATTAAGGAGTAAATGCAGTGAAACTCATTAAGTCTGCAGGTACTGAGAGCCTGGTGTCTTTTTGCTTGTCTCTCTCTTGGAGTCTTTGGGAGAGAAAGTCATTCAAAACTGTTATGTGAATCCCTGTGTCATTCAGTTTTAATTTCCTTTTATTTATATATATAATCTCAGGTTCTACAACAGCTGAAGCAAACATTTTCCATCAGGCACTTCTTGAAGGAAATAGTGCTACCGAAGTTTCCCTAACAGTGTTAGATACCATATCATTTTTCACTCAGTGTTTCAAGGTAAAAATGAAAAGTTAGAATTTAGTCACTATCATTGCAAAGAAAATACACAAAAGTTAACTAGGCAGTGAAGCTTCGTACAGTAGAAAAGCCCCCAGCAAGCAGTCAGGAAACTTGGGTGGCAGACCTAGTGTGACCTCAAAAAATCACAGAGACTCAGCCTTATAATGAGAGAGTTGGACTGTTAATAATTTGTTCCTTATTCTCCTTCTCTGTTATTTTTGTGTTTAAAAACAGGGTTTTTTCATACTTTTATGAAAATATCCAGTCATTTTTAGCCCAAATTATGATTGAGTCCGTTTATCCAAATACCCGTTGAAATGAGGTGTCTTGTGAAGCCAGAAGATATCCAGGCAGGCTGGCTGGCTGGCTTCCCTTGTCAGGTGCTTGTTGCTTTTACTCAGATGCTTGCCTCTCAGTGCAAAGCATCATTGGTAGGATGAAAAAATAGAAGAAGAAGAAATTGAAAGCAGTTATCTTGCAGGGTTGTTGAAGGTGTAAAATGAGATAATGGATGTTAGAGAGCTTTGAAGAAACACTATATAACTGTGTGCTTTGCTGAGTTGCTCAGT